>JANEYF010004128.1:445000-577500 GCA_029963845.1 Rhamnusium bicolor
ACGAATGTGGAAAGACGAAGTCCTTCCAGTGTAAACATTGTAAGAAGGCATTCTGGCATAAACAAGCTGTGCAAAAACATGAAAAAAATAACAGTTGTGCAAATAGAATTGTAAAAAAAATATAAATAATGTAAACACTGACAACGTGTAAGATTACAACTGTGTCCTAACATATTTTGAAAAATTGTAACCATTTTTTTGGTGTATTAAAAATTATTGTAATTCTATGGAGTCCCATATAAAAAGTTTCTTCCTACCACATACACTGATTATTATACAGGGTGTCCCAGCCAAAAGTAAGCACCCTGAATAACGTTGGAGATACAAATTTTTCGAAAAATTAGTGAAACACGTCGACCTTGTTTCCAAGGGGGATATATTATAATGTAATACTTGTATACCTATCATCATTCCTCTACCCTACACGGTCACCCCCTCAAGAAATTCAAATGGCAAAGGGAGTCGAGTGATATATCTTTTGACAGGTCTTTTAATTCTCTACATAACTGTGTATTTTTTTAAACGATACGTTCCTGAGAAATAATTGTTTCATTATTTTAGGTTCGGGAAATGAAAATAAAAGAAGCAGTTTAAATTATCGTATGTAGGGTTAACCCTTTATGGGCTTTTTTTCTCTGTTTATTTACTAGATATATATTTTGTATGCTATACATTCTATTTCTAGATCAAATGTTACTTATAGTTAATTACGCACATTTGTATATATTTTCTGGTAAATAAATATTATTATTATTATTATTATTATATTATTGTTCAAAATGACCCCACCGACTTCCATACAGTAGTACAATCTGTCTTGAAATTCTGTACGAACATTTCTGAACACATCTGGAGTCAATAAACGGTATTCTTGAACAATTCTTTCACGTAACTCTTCCAGAGATGCGGGTTTGGTTGCAAATACCTTCAATTTCAAATGTCCCCACAGAAAGAAATCCACGGGAGTTATATCGGGTGACCTAGCAGGCCACTCCACAGGACCTCTTCTTCCAATCCATCGCTCAGGAAACCGATTATCCAAAAATTGACGGACTGCTATAGCAAAATGTGGGGGTGCCCCATCCTATTGAAAAAAACAGTTCGCCCTCTAAAAGATTATCGTCTTCTTCGAGGATTTGGGTAATCATTAGGTCGATGTTATTTTCTAACAGATCGAGGTACTTTTCGCCATTTAAATTGTCAGGAATGAAAAACAGCCCGACAATGTGATCCCCTGAGATGCCAGCCCAAACATTTAACTTCTGAGGCCTTTGGGTATGAGTTTCTATGAACAAATGTGGATTGGTTTCACTCCAATACCTACAATTGTGCCTATTTATCTCCCCATTTAACTGAAATGTCAATTCATCAGAAAACCACGTATTGTACAGTAGATTGGCATTACCGTTTAATTGTTCGCTAAAAATCTCACAGAATTCAAACCGACGATCGGGATCATCTTCGTTTAATTCGTGTGTCAATTTAAATTTATACGGATGAAATTTGTGGGCCTTTACAATTCGATGAACACTGCTTCGTGATACACCGGAAGCCTCAGCTATTTTCCTGATCGATTGAGTATTATCCATCTGCAAATGACCCAGAACTGCCACTTTGACTGCTTCATTCCTAATCGGTCGCTGAGATTCATGCTTTTTGTTTCCTACTGAATCTGTTTCCATAAATTTTGTCAATAATTGTTAAACAACAACCAACCGTTCTATCTGGGTGATTTATATTGAATATGCGCTCCGTAACTCTAGCACATTTTCGTTTTTAAAATAAATGCTGACAATTTCTATTCTCTCCTGAAGGGTATAAAGCATTTTGAGAACTCACTCTGGTAAAATGTATCTCGATTTAAAATTGGTTGTGAACAAATTAATGTTCAAGGACTATCAAATACTTATGAGTCTTTTATTATTCTAAAAGTAAACGGACAAGGAAAGTGTTTTTTGTCGAAAAAACTCGTGTTGATTTGAGAGCACTAAAAAATGTAGCCTTTTTTATAAATTTCAATACCCAGCGCCGTGTATTTTAGATTTTTTAAACAATTTCGATTGTCTGTAATCATCAAAAATAAAATTATTTTCCTTAAGAACGAATCGATGAAAGTTAAAAAAAATACACAGTTATGTAGGGAATTGAAAGACCTTTCAAAAAGATGCATTTCTCGACCCCCTTGCTATTTGAATTTTTTGAGGAGGTGGCCGTGTAGGGTAGAGGGATGATGATAGGTATACAAGTATTACATTAAAATATGTCCCCCCTTGGATACAAGTTCGACGTGTTTCAACAATTTTTCAAAAAAAATTTTATCTCCAAAATTATTCAGGGTGCCTACTTTTAGTTGGGACACCCTGTATAGCTAACACTCGTAATATCTCGTTACATTGGTGGATGTAGGCTAAGATCGAGTAGATGGAACCTCTACACGCCACACGCGGCTACGGTAAACCAGGATGTTGATAACACTATCCTGACAAGCCGCAGTGAATCCCTCGGTCTCCGACTTAAGCTCGGCTGACCTAAAAAAATCATTTGTTAAGTAGACAACTTTAAAATGATAGTGCCAATCTAAATTTTATAGATTGGAATGACAGTTGGTGGAAGGTTGTGATTTTCAATGTGATTTTATTTGTGGTGGGCTTGTAAAACTTTAGAGTTAAGTAGTGTACATATTGCATTAGTTATTTTGTTTAATTTTTACCTAATCTCAAAATATTTTTCTCCCAATGTTGTAGAAAATGTATTGAAGGTGAATATGTTACAGATATGCCCATGACAATCGAATTAAAGGAGGACCAATATGGAATACTAAATCCTTGGCTATCTTGGATCGATAGAAACGAGAAGCCGAAGAAAAAGTCAAATAGAATTCGAGGAAACTTTATTTGTAATAACTGCCAGCGATCCTACATGAGAAAAGATTCACTGCAAAGACATTTGATGTATGAGTGCGGAAAAGAGCCTCAATTCCAATGCCCATTCTGCCCTCAAAAATCGAAACGTAAAGCACACCAAATGAGACACATCAAGAGACAACACAAGGATAAAATTGGAATTCTAGAAGAAAACAATCCAGATTTATTTACTAAAAAGACAGAGTAATAAGAATAGACACTTCCAAATCAGCATTTACTGATTTAAACATTGTTTAAATCCAGCAAAACGTTTGTTTTGAGAGCATGACAACTGGTATTAAAAACCAGTATTTTTCTGAGGGGAACAGATTCTTTTTTGCTGAGTACCATTTTACATGATATTAAAGTTTGTTAATCCGGCTGACTGGTAATCTGGCAACGGAATTTTAGTATCTTGAAGTTGTTTCGGTGTTTATATACCGTCATTGTACATATAGTCTCATTATTAAAAATTTTTCCATCGACTGTTCTGTCCATTATGGTTGTGAAAGTTTTGAAAACAATTGTATTTTTACCAACATTTCTTTAGCATTTATATATTTTTTAAAGTTATTACACCACAATTTAGGAGAAAATGCATTTCCAAATTGGAAAAAATATGTAAGTTGAGCTGCTATATTTTATATAAATGATTATTGGCGTGTTTCAAATGTTATTAAAGTATTTTCCAAAAAGCTGTTGTTTTCTGTTTGAATTGTTTTTTTGGAAAATGTAGTATTTATATGAACCATTTTATTCGACTATAAGCGGTCTTATTTTCTTCCTGCACTACTACTTATTATATCAATAAAACTCAATCTCTTCAGGAAAAGACTAACATATTATCAACACCCACTAAATGCCCGTAAACTAGTCTAGCAAACGAATCATCGTTTTTATTTTCTAATTATAATTTTTTAGCTTATGCCAATTTAATTATGTATATTTATAACATAAAAATATAAGTTATTTTTAAGTTTATATCGATTTTACAGTTTTCTTAATGTGACACATATGTAGTTGTTTTTTTTTTGTTAGCTTTTTAAGTTTATTTTAAATTATAACAAATAATAATAATAATTTTACTATTTATGTAATATTTTAATAGTAATTTATGTATTATTTTGAAGAATTTACTTAATTTGACGTATTTAATTATTTAATAATAAATTTGTTTAAGAAACTCTGATTTTTTTTAATAGGAAATTGTACAGGAGATCCGATTTAATTTTGCAGAAAGAAAACATGTAAATTTACTATGAGCAATATCAACTTTTTTGGTAATGCCAGAGATAAAATAGATCGCAAATAAAAATCGTAAATATGACTCCACTGTAAAACTTGTTTACGAATAAATTCATATCTAACAACCGCACCACCAATCAGAAGCTGCAGTAATACCATGAATAAATGAGTAATACTGCAGCTTCTTTAATATCGTGTCTTGAGACTAAAAAAAAATTTCAGTCAGCTGACTTGTGGCGCGATTTCCATAAATGACTTTATTCGAAAAAATAATTACAGGTCTTATTATGGAGGGTCACAAATATTTCATATCAACTGTAATAATTGTGAAAAAGGTATTAATATTGGCCAAACGATGAAATCCATGAATACATGTTTTAAGAAACACACATCTTGGTTTAATAGAACGAAAGTATTTTATTTATATATTATAATAAAGTGTGGCCAATTATTTAATAATTTGTCTTTAAATGGTAGAAACAGAAGCCTGAATAAAATCACCATCTTGAAGGCCCACTTTGTTGTATTTCGTTTCGTGCAAACAAAGATATCCTTGTTGTGGTAATTCTTTTCTTCGATTAGTCCGTTCCGAGAAATTCGCTGAAATCTGTAATGCGGGTTTTACTAGCTCCTGCTTTGTAAACTCTTATTTTTATTTTTGTTCATTATTGACTTATTCTCTGCCTTATTTCCGTTGTTGAAATACTGGCTGTCTGTAGTATACGAATTATAGATATAGCATGAAAACAATAAAATAAATAAAATGATTGTGTTACTTGCCTCAGTCCATTTTAACAACGTCTGCATTTTTATAGACAGACATTAACTGGTCTAGTATAAATTAGATTTTTTTATAATCTGGGTGTAGTTTTGCTTCTGAGGATGATAGGGTTTTCGGAATATACATAATATTATAATTATACAGGGTTACTTCATTTTTGATCCTGCTATAATTTCGACCGTAGATTTCAAGTATCTGAAATGACGTAAGTTTTACTGTTGTTGGGAAATGAAAAACTACGTACTAGTATTATTAAAAATTGATGCAAGTGTCTATCTATCACATTATATCAGACCAATTATTAAATGCGGACATAAACTTGATATTGCAAACTACTAACAGGTCAGTTATAACGAATTTTTTCTTTCGCTATTTTAATTATTCAAATAAAACGCCCACAAAAAAATACATACATATATTTAGAATATAGAAAACAAGAGGGTCTGGGCGTGGTTAACAAGTAATAAACTAGGTACATACAATGCCTACAAAAGTATACAAGCTTCAGAAAATATAAACATTATTTTCAACTAATAAGTCTATTTTAGGGCGCCACCCGCCTTTCTTTTTTTTTTTTTCGTTTTATACCAAAGTCTAGGAAAGTTACATATTGTAAACGTCTAAAAAACAACACGCACTAGGGCCGTTGAAAGGGGGAAAAGAACGGTTACTTTTCATAAAATTTTATCCCACAGTTCAAGAGCAAAACTAAAACTCTAGGGGGCTTTCTCCACCTCTAGATAGCAAATCAGCCTTTTGATGCAAATTTTAATCTTCAGATTTCCAGCTCACACTCAGAGCGGAAGCTGTTTACTTTTTAATAGGTACCTATTTTAACAATAATTGGAAGGAATCCTACCTTCTCACATAGCTTTCCTATGTCACATACTTCGTAACTCCTTTACCATAACAGCTCAACCAGACAAAATCTTGAACACAATGCCAGCAACGGACACCACTAGCTCACTCAAAGCCCTGCTCTAGTCTCCAAAGCAATAAAAGTTAACGTACTTAAATAACGTAACAGACCATAAACACACATCTTCTCTCGGCCGTGTCTTGGCAGAGAGTCCTCGTCTTAGTACAAGCGTTCCCCCTTTGTCCCCACACCGCAATGTTCGCGCTGGTGCACTAAAGGTCCAGTGGTCGCTTTGATTATCGAAGATTTACAATTTGGTTAAGTCGGTTCTAGAATTTTTAAGGTTGACCTCAAACCAAATTATGCAATTAGCATTAAATAAAACCCAAGTTAATTGTATCTAAAAATGGACCGTTACACAGTTTTTCTTATAATCAATTTTACCAAAATCTTTGAAAATGTAATAAAAAAGTTAGATTTTTCTTTTTGTGGAAAATAATTTTTTTTGTCAGATAAGCAATTTAAATTTAGAAAATGCGCAATAGCTTCATTAAAATCAAACATATTTAACTAGTAGAATCCTTAAAAAGAAAGCCACGGAATACGTGGTACACCACAACTACTTATTTGATAGAGAGCAACGTGGAACTAATGGCAACATCATGAGTTCTATGAGAGTTTTAAGCATGATATCCCTCAGGGCACTGTTATGGGGCTCATAATATTTATAATTAATTTAAATGACTAATTTATAATTTCGACTAAAGGAAATATAATTAATTTTGCAGATGATACGGACATTTCTTACACTAGTAACAACTTGACTGAACTAAAATTACTTATAGGAAAGATATGGAACTAATTAAAGACTACTTTTATCATAAATTATTAACAATTAATTTAAATAATTACATTCCTAGTTAATTTAATAAATTAGGATTTACTCAACTATTTCAGTAGTTATTGAAAATAATAATTAAGAAGGAACTTAGTTTTTCCGGTGTAAACCTCTACAAAGGTACGCGTATATTATATATTAGGCAACTATGCAGTAAACATTTGAATACTTAATTTTAAAAACAGAAACATTACGTTAAATATTGTTCGTCGTTACCAAGCTACTATAGACATAGACTAAGTTCTGTTTAAGTATCTAAAATATCCAGCTCCATAGGACAATGTAGTTTTAACTACACATGAAAGAAATAATAAAATGGAAAATTTTAACAAAAAACTTTATAATATTCTCCTACCTATTTAGTAGTTTATTCATAATACCTAAAATATTTTTAAATATATACACTTAGTATGTACTTTTCTATTACATAAACATAAACATAAACATAAACATAAACATAAACATAAACATAAACATAAACATAAACATAAACATAAATAAACATACATAAACATAAACATAAACATTAAACACCACATAAATTAGACAAAATCCAGAATCGGAGCTGCACGGGGGGGGTTATACTGATGAAAAAGCGTACAACCACTACCAACAACTTTGCCAGTGTCGAAGCCGGGATTTGAACCGGAGAGTAAACCAGCTACAATTATCACTTAACGATATAGTCTACTATGCAACCGAGCACGGTGTGTGAGTAAACTTATTACTATTACATTATTATTATTATATGTAAACATCAGAGGATTTGATATTCCCCAGAGACGGCCTTTATTTTTCCATAGTAATTGAGTAAACAAAATGATATATTCATTACAATTATAAATATAATATAAACATCTGATTGCGCTGTTACTTGTGCGTTACGTGGTAACTCTTTTTTTTTGCTATTACAGAAATATATATATATATATATATATATATATATATATATATATATATATATATATATATATATATATATATATATATATATATATATATATATTACGATGACCAAACCACACCCTGTATAATGTACAGAGTACATAAGAATAAAATTATGTTTAAATAATAAAAAGAAAGTAATAGGGATATTTTGCCAATACTAAAGCAAAGAAAGACTCTATAATTTAAATTAAAATGATAATTTTGAGCGGTATGAGAGCCCAGTTTCAATGAAAGACACTTACGTTAACTTTATGCATATCAAATAGGTAAAATTTGTAATAAATGTTGTTAAACGCTAGATATAAACACCTACCGTGTGGTAAATGAACTGTATGTTATTATGTTATGGTACAAAACATTGTTTCTATATAGAATAAGCATCAGAAGGACTATTGTGTATAGCATGGCAACCAGAGCCAGAACATTATTGATTTAAGAAACCAAAACCTTTGGATAACCTGGAAAAAAAATAAAATTTTATTGTTATAAATTAAAATTATGAACTTTGTTAAAGTCAAATATAATAAAGTTAGTCATAGAATAGCTACAAGTATGATAGCAATCATGAACACTGGAAAAAAAGTGCTATAAACTACTTTCATAATTTGGGTAGCGTAAACTCTACGATATCTGAGTTTTCAATCATTTCTACGAAATAAGTGCATCGTCTAACTTTAAAACTTTACAAAAGTGAAAGAGACTCACCTTGTGAGCTAGTACAACGTTATAGCATCAAAATGTAAAGACATTTAAAAGGTGTATGTGTAAATTATGTCCAAGGAGGTACATAACTTTGACAAATATGAAGTTTTTTCTAAAATAAAAACCATTTGTTGAACTTTTTATAGCTATGTCAGAAGAATAGCATCTATTTATTGTTTCCAGTCAGTTAGTTTTAAGTAATTTGTTGTATTTGAAAAGTTTCCAGCCAATGAGGTTTAACGAAGTCCTAAAACGAAAGGCAAAGTAAAATAATGTTTTAAATGTATTTAGACATGCAAATATGGTGTTGATTTGTTCATTAGTTCTTAAAGTAATCTCTGGTATGTGGTTTAGATGTTTGTAATTAGTTATATAAGAGAATTTGTTAAAAATTGTTGCAATTGTAATTTTTCTAAATATTCACAAAAGGTCATAGTATGGCATATCAAAATAAAGCTAATCATCTCTATATCTTTATTCAATAATAAAATTAGAGCCATAAGGTATAATAAAGAAATAAAAAGAAAAATTAAATTTTCATATTTAAAATTTCAAAAGTCAAGTGTCATGATTTTTGGAGAAACGTCAGATTAGGCCAATAAAAAGGTCACATTTAAGAATTAGTATGGATAGAAAGCTGAAAGGAAGAGCATTGAAATTTTATAAGAAGTTTCCTAACCTAAAAATTTTAAATTTATATTTTAAAGGAAGTCCATACTCAAGCTCGCAAATTATTAAAACAGGGTTTCTAAACCTAAAATAACAAAAAGATTAAATTTTATGAATATCATAAAATAATTCCTAGTGGAATAGAAGAGTAATTTCTAGTTGCAACAACCAAGAAGTATTGTATAGAATAGTATATGTGATTTGAGGAAATTAGTAAAGGTAAATACGTACCTTAAATAAAAGTTTGCTGATTATTAAATAAATATAGTGTTGTGCTACGAAAATATAAATCCAGTGTGCCGTGCAGCCATTGTTACTGAAGTTTGATGAACCTGAAATTTGCCACGGAGGAAAAATCGAAAAGCACTGAGCAACAAAATAAGCAGAAGCGTAATTCAACAGAGATCGCGATAACGTGAAGTACAAGAAATCGCCGTAAGTACAACCACAATAAATCCTAGGTACTCGACGACTTAATAGCAGCTATAATAATAACAGATCTGATCATAAATAAAGGCCATTTCATTTTAATTTTAAGACATTTACGTTTTCTAAACCATATCGGAAATTTTGAAAATAAATTCTTTTGTTTGTAATCTGTGAAGGTGTGTTTTATTTGAAATTGGGCTGTACATTATATTTTCAGATTGATCGCCAGGAACCTGCCCGAACCCTGAGAGGAGAGGTAAAAATAATAAAGAGTCTCAAAATAATAAAATAAATATAACAAACAACATTTTATTAAAAATAAAAAACATCACACAAGAAATATATAAAAAAATATATATATATATATATATATATATATATATATATATATATATATATATATATATATATATATATATATATATATATATATATATATATATATATATATATATATATATATATATATATATATATGGTGAGAGGTATGAAACTTCTCATATGGTCTGAATGCTACTATCCGACCGACATCCTAGATGTCTCTGTGGCGGATAGCGACTTGCATCACAGCAAGTACCGGGAGCGGCGACCCCTAGTCCAGGTGGACTAAACTAATGTTATTAAATATGATTTGAAGGAAACAACTACTCAGCGGGCAAATACCCCGACTAAACTAATGTTATATATATATATATATATATATATATATATATATATATATATATATATATATATATATATATATATATATATATATACATATATTCAGTGTAATTTTTAGAGGTATACATGTCGATATGGATCCCTAAGCCGATATGTCGTGTCGTTGGGAATACCAAATCCTTCGATTTTTAGTTATATGTCTATTTTCTAAAATATGCTGTTATTCCTAACTGATATAAATTAATTTTTAGATACCGACATCGATGCGTTAATATTTTGTGCGAAGGATGGATATAAATGCTTGAAATGTAACACGAAAGTCTACAAAAACAAACGTGATTTAAAGAGGCATATCAAATATGAATGCAAACTTAATGAAGGTCTGTTTCAATGTACAATGTGCCCTTCAAGATTTAAAAGAAGAGATAACTTCATAGGCCATTTTAAAAAGAAACATTCCAATTGAATTACTTGTTGTAAGGCAAGAACATCGATGACCAGAAACATGATTATCTACTATACAATTCCTTGTTCCTGACTGTCATCATTTTTGGACAAACTAACACATTCCGTTTACTAAATAAATTTTAATTAATAAAATTTCCAAAAACCTGTCGCTGTACTTAATAGAAAGTCGTATATTTTTTCTCGTTATAATATCTTAGAATATATAGGAGATTGTGGATTATGTTATAATTATCCGATTATATTGTTTCGAAATACAAAAGGGTTTGTTGTTTTATTTTTTCTGGGTTTTGTTTCTATAAAAAATAATGCCTGAGATTAAAAATAAATCATGATCAAGTTGGAAAGTACAAAAACTTTTTCAACGATTTAATATTTCATTTTATGAGGAATCTACAACTGATGTCTCTAAAAACGAAAGGAATGTCGTTTTATAATCTGGGCGTAAGTCCGCTTCTGAATATGATAGGGTTTTCGAAAAATGCATAATATTGTAACTATACAGGGGTTATTTCATTTTTTGATTCAGCTATAATTTCGACAACACATTTCAAGTATAAGAAATATCGTAACTCCTTCTGTTCTTGAAAATTGAAAAAAAAACTACGTACTAGTGTACGTAATAAACATAATAAATGATATAGGTGTCTGTCTATCACATTTTAATATAACCGTAATCAAACCGAGAGAAAATTAAGTAAACAATTGGAATATTATGAATTGTAAAGCATGGCATTCCTCAGGGAACTGGTTTGGGGCCCATACATTTATAATTCATTTAAATGACATTTATAATTTCGACTGAAGGAAATATAATTAGTTTGGCTGATAGGGACATTTTTTACACTAGCAACAACTGAGTTGAACTAAAATTGTTTAGAGTGGAATGAAAAATAATATTAACTGAAAATTTTTTGTTAATTATTATTTACTTACTTTTACAAATCTTATCACAGATAAGTATAACATATATCTTTTTAAACAATTATTTTCCCGGCTATTTGCCAAAACGCTGAAACTTGGATTACAAAAAAGATAATATGCACATTATGTTCAGTACAACTGACTCAATAATGTTATTTTTAATTTCAACTATTCTGTCTAGTAAAACCAAAAACAAATAAAACACAAGGTACTCACCAGTTGACACTCACTTTAAAAAACTTTAAAATATCTACCGACACGTGTTTCTGCTTGCCATAGCGTCATCGGGGTAGCCAGCACATTTAAAGAATCCAAAGTAAGGAAACTTGTAAACCTTAATGTAATAAACATTAATGGCTTCAGAGAACAGAATAATTGAAATTATATAGTGGAAATACCCCTTAGGGTCAATGAAATAATTTAAAAACAAATTAAGTTCCGCTTCTTGATAAAAGTTAAAATATAGAGTGGAATGAAAAAATAATATTAACTGAAAATTTTTTGTTAATTATTATTTACTAACTTTTACAAATCTTATCACAGATAAGTATAACATATATCTTTTTAAACAATTATTTTCCTGGCTATTTGCCATTTAATTTCAACTATTAATTACAATAACAATTAAAAATAACATTATTGAGTAGTACTGAACATAATGTGCATATTATCTTTTTTTAATCCAAGTTTCAGCGTTTTGGCAAATAGCCGGGAAAAATAATTGTTTAAAAAGATATATGTTATACTTATCTGTGACAAAATTTGTACAAGTTAGTAAATAATAATTAACAAAAAAATTTTCAGTTAATATTATTTTTCATTCCACTCTAAATATAGAGTGGAGTAGTTAAAATATTCTTTTATCAAGAAGAGGAACTTAATTTGTTTTTAAAATTGTTTATAGAAATGATATGGTACTAATTAAAGACTACTTTGGATCGTAAAGCTATTAATGGTAAATATAAATAATTACTTAACTAGTTATAAAATCAAACGTACCTGATAATTCACCTTTTGTTGTAAAATCTTATTCGAATCAATTCTCAACTGAATCTGATAGTCGGTGAAATATTTAGGCTTAATTTAGATACCCATCCTCAGTGGAACTTGAATATTGACAGTCTGGTCAAAAAATTGAGAGGATTATTTCCTATAAGAACTAAAAATAAAGCTGACCATAGTAGACACTTCTTTGGTGAAATCTTAGATGTCCTAGGGATGTGTCGCATTGCCAGCTGTTGCAAATACATACAATTAGGGAGTTACCCAGAAGCGGATATTGAAAATAATATTTAGGAAGGAACTTACTTTTTCCATCGTCAACCTCTACAATATATATTAGATATTAGATTGTTTGCATTAAAAATTTTAATATTTAAATTTAAAGATAGAAGCATTACGTCTAATATTATTTGTCGTTACCAGACTAGACAAAATAAGTTCTGTTCAAATATCTAAAATGTCCAAATCTATTGGACAACGTAGTTTTAACTATACGTGGATTTGAACCTGGAATTCGGCAGGCAGCAAAACCAGCTACGTTTGTCACTTAACGCTGTAGCCAACTGAGCTACGGAGCTCAGTATGTGAGTAAACTTGTTATTATTATTATATTATGATTATTATGTGTCAACATTGGACGATTTGTTAGCACCTAGGGACCGCCTATACATTCAAATATACAAAATGGTATATTAATTATAGTATAAACTTTGCCTTACTTCTCTCTATTTCATGTTTCTGACATCAATAAATCAGATGTAGATTAAAAATAGTCAAATTCATTTAATTTTGAACTTTGGTTATTAAAATAGACGGTTAAGGTTGATAACATTTAAAAAGAACGTAGATGGCTATGTGTTAAGGTCACTAAGTTATAGTTTTGACAACACATAGTAATTTGTGACAAGACAGATTCACTAAGTAGTACTTGTTAACGCTAAAAACAAAATGGTCATATTTCTAGAGGTAAGTTTAATAAAATTGTGTTTATGTTTATTAAACATAGACATGTAATAAATTACGTTCCGTTATTCACCATTAAGAAATGAAGATGTAGTAGTAGAATTTCAAAAGCTTTTAGATGTTGTAATTCAAGGTATTTAAAACCTTAATGTAGGTACCTATTGTTAAGAATTAGAAGATTGTATTATTTCAAATAAATAAGGATTGCAAAATTTAATTATTAGTAACTAAAAGAAATGTCCGTTTCTAAACCTTGTGTCAAAATTTGACAGAAAAGTTTCCAGTGTAATCATACTTAGGCAACCCAGAAAGAAAATAATTTCCGAATAATTTCAAGTTGCCAATGGTAACGAATCAAAATACCTAAAAGCGTTTGATTGGCTGTAAAAGAGGTGTGAAATTCTCCCTTATAATATCACAAGTGTTTAAATTGATTCCGGACACTTTTTCGAGGTCACGATTAATTGAAAATTATCGAAGCCAAGAAAAAATTTCCAGGAAGAATAATTTAAGCACTTGTTGTATTAATATAGTAATATATTCATATTTGAATATATTTTGACATTTACTGTCAGAAGCTGACATTTAATGTCAAACAATTTTCACATTAATTTCATATAAGGTACCCTACTACAAATAAAAAATGTTCGGAAATTTTAGTAGTTTACATGAAAACCATGTAAAATGCATACGTTCTATTGGGTGTTTAATAATGATGTAAAATTTTCTGTAGTAATATATTAAGTGCATTAAAAATTCGAAAATTCAGCGCATGAAAACGTGTTGCCTAGAAACTGATTAAGTTCATTTTAATTTAAAAAATTATAAACACTTTTAATTACCTGTCTAATTTTCTCTTTATTTGTTATTTTACAACTAGTTTCATCCTATTCGGACATTTTCAAGTAAACTAAATTATACACAGATTTTGCTTTCATTTAAATATAAACTGAACTGAATAGAAGGATGGGTCACTTTATGGTTGATAATATAATTCAAATTTGTACAGATGTTATGTCTTTAAATGTAGGGTTTTTTTCCAGATAGTAAACTATATTATGGTGATTTTTATTAGCAGCAGGTTATCTGAATAAGTTTAATAACGGAGAATTATTTAAATATATTTGATCGTTTAAGACATCTTTTCAATGCAAAACAAAAAAACTGATATCTCTAAAAAAATGTGGTGTATATCGGTTAGATTGCCCAGAATGTAACGCCTCATATGTAGGTCAAACAGGTAGATCGTTCGAAGTAAGATATAGAGAACATATTCACACACAAAAAACAACATTCCAACTTTTATAAACACCTAACAGATTCTGGTCATACAATAACTGACGACCATCAACCTAAAATATTACACATTTGTGGGAAAAGTAAAAAACTTAATTTATTAGAAGTGCTAGATATTAATAAATTAAATAGGAATAAAAATTACAACATATTAAACGATCAAATAGATTTAAATAATTCTCCGTTATTAAACTTATTCAGATAACCTGCTGCTAATAAAAATCACACCATAATATAATTTACTATCTTGAAAAAAACCCTACATTTAAAGACATAACATCTATACAAATTTGAATTATATTATCAACCATAAAGTGACCCATCCTTCTATTCAGTTCAGTTTATATTTAAATGAAAGTAAAATCTGTGTATAATTTAGTTTACTTGAAAATGTCCGAATAGGATGAAACTAGTTGTAAAATAACAAATAAAGTGAAAATTAGACAAGTAATTAAAAGTGTTTATAATTTTTTTAAATCAAAATGGATTTTCACAAAGTAACTTCATCTTCAATCGACTTTTTGAAGTTCATTTTACACGTGTGCGTTAAACTCGAATGCGTCTCGAGCACTTTTTTGTCCAATCACATCAAAATGAACGAATGCGAAGGCAACACGCTTTGAATACCGAATTTTTAGATTATTTTTAATGCACGAAATATATTTATTTGACTATTTCCTGAACAAAACATAGAACAAGAAATATGATTCAACTGACGTTTTGAGGTGTCACGCCCCGCGCAATTTTCGCTGTCATTTTATGTAAAATTTTCACTTGGAATGCAATTTTCGCCTAAAAGTTTGTTCTTATTGATCAAAATTGTCAAAATCTTGCTATTTCATTGGTTCTTATAACGTGGTGGAAATGGTCAATGTAATTAATAGAGGTATACATGTCGATAATCACACTTATCCCTATGTCGACCTGTCATTTCGTAGGGAATACCAAATCTTTCGATCTTTAGTTATATTTCCATTTTATAAAATATGCTGTCGTTCCTAAACGATATAAATTAATTTTTAGATACCGGCATCGATGCGTTAATATTTTGTGCGATGGATGGATATAAATGCTTGAAATGTAACACGAAAGTCTATAAAAATAAAGGTGATGTAAAGAGGCATATCAAATATGAATGCCTTAATGAAGGCTTGTTTCAATGTACAATGTGCTCCTCAAGATTTAAAAGAAGAGATAACTTCATGCGCCACTTTAAAAATCAACACTGCAAATGAATTACTGACACTGCCGTGGTTTTGCACAAATAACCAAAACACGCTTCTACACTTGACATCATCTGGAGATGATAAAAACTAACCTTACGCTGAAAGTGTCCTATTGATATCTAAACTATTGTCACAGAGAAACTAGTTGGTGCAATGGGTAAACATTCGAACACCTCTATAATTAATTTAAAAACAAATTAAGTTCCTCTTCCACTATATAATTTCAATTGTTCTGTTCTCTGAAGCCATTAATGTTTATTACATTAAGGTTTACAAGTTTCCTTACTTTAGATTCTTTAAATGTGCTGGCTACCCTGATGACGCTATGGCAAGCAGAAACACGTGTCGGTAGATATTTTAAAATTTTTTAAAGTGAGTGTCAACTGGTGAGTACCTTGTGTTTTATTTATTTTTGGTTTTACTAGACAGAATAGTTGAAATTAAAAATAACATTATTGAGTCAGTTGTACTGAACATAATGTGCATATTATCTTTTTTGTAATCCAAGTTTCAGCGTCTTGGCAAATAGCCGGGAAAATAATTGTTTAAAAAGATATATGTTATACTTATCTGTGATAAGATTTGTAAAAGTTAGTAAATAATAATTAACAAAAAATTTTCAGTTAATATTATTTTTCATTCCACTCTGTATATTTTTTATTTCGATAATCATTTCTGGTAATGGATTTCAAGAAAGTTTTTTATAAGGACCATTACTAATCAGGTCGCCTATCCTTTCATAATGGTTCTCATTATCTAAAATAACAATCTTATTACCCTTATCAGCTTTTAGTAAAACGCAACCGTTTGATAATTTTTCTACCTTTGCGGATTCTGATTTTCTATTTACTTTAGTGAAAGTATTTGTGGAGATTTGATTCCTGCAAGCCTCTGTGACAAATCTTTTAGGGGAATTAGAAAGGTATTGAAATTCAACACTTGTAACAACCTCATCTAGATTGCCTTCAGAGGCAGGTAGTGCAAAAATGAGTCCTTTGTTAAGAAGATCAATTTCTTCTTGATTAAGCGACTGTGGGGAATGGTTTTCTACATTGTTGAGAACTTTCTGATTCTTTTGATGTATGATGATGATGATGATGAATCTGTTGAGTTTTTCATTTTATAAGACATTTTTTTAATAAATTTAGTGTTAATTGATGAAAACATATTCCTCTGAAAGGCAAACCGTTATTCATGTTCTAAATTACTTAACTTATAGGTAAGCATTTTGTAAAGTCCATATGCTTGTATTCTAGTATTTTCCCAGGGTTTGGCTTAGGTGGCTGTGGATGATATTTTTGCAGTGTTTGATACAAAAATCGTTGATATTGACAACTTTGTTTCTGAATTAAACAGTCGTTTCACGACAGTTAAATTCACATATGAAATTGAAATATGTGGATAACTACCATTTTTAGGTGTATTAATAATAATAATTAGGTATAGCGAAAATAAGTTTGAATTTGACATAATATATAGGGAAGATGCCAGTACTTTAAGATATATCCCAAAGGACTCTCACTATAGTGCTCAAGACAAAATGGCGAGTTTTGATTTTCTAGTTCATGCCTATTAAACTTCCTTTCAATGAGGAGAGGTTTGAAAAAGAAAAAGCATTGATAAGGATATAACCACAGAGACATCTATGATGTCGGTCGGATAGTAGCATTTGGACTATATGAGAAGTTTCACATACCTCTCACCACTACTCAATTTACCTTAGTCAGTATATGACTAGCAGGTTGGCCACTATCATTTGTCTGTTCCATAACCTATGGCATACTGAGGAGAACTAATAAGTTCGAAACCGGTCTATGTCTGGTTAGGAATTGACAAATGACATTGGCTACCGATCTATCATGATTTGAAGGTATAATCCAATACAGGTCGGGGTATTTGCCCGCTGAGTAGTTGTTTCGTTCAAATCATATTTAAAAATAATAATTTTTACACTAACAACTAGTGGGCTGAACTAAAATTATTTGTAGAAATTATATGGCACTAATTAACTACTACTTCGATCATAAACTATTAACAGTAAATTTAAATAATTACCTTACTAGTTATAAAATCAAACATACCTGATAATACACCTTCTGTTATAAAATCTGACTGAAATTAATTCTCAATTGAACCTGATAAGTTGGTGAAATATTTAAGCTTAATTTATATCGGTGAAACTTTTGCATATTGACAGTCTGGTTAAAAAATTGACACGATTACTTCCTAAATTTACTCCTACAACCAGTACAAAACTTAAAGCTGAAAATACTAGACACTTCTTTGATGAAATCCCAGATTTATGGCATTCTCGCATTGGCTGCAGCTTCATATATGTACTTTAATGAATTAGGGGTTACCCAAAATGGACATTGAAAATAATATTTAGGAAGGAACATAGTTTTTTCAGTGTCAGTCTCTACAAAGGAACGTGTATATTAGATGTTAGACAACTATTTGCATACGCAATTTTAATGCTTAATTTTAATACAAGAAACGTTGCGTCAAATATTGTTCGTTACCAAACTAGACATAAAATAAATTCTGTTCATATATTTAAAATGTCCAGATCTGTAGAACAACGTAGTTTTACTTAAAATTCGATACCAGACATAACAGATCTACTGTTACGTCAGTTGGTGGTACATAGATTTGGGATCATAATAATTGCGAGACTATATTTTTTTGAAATTAATTGTTTTGATAATATTTTGCTTTGTGTTACTAGAATTTTCGTATTTGAAGAAATAATGCAGTTTACTATGTCTGATAGAATACATTTTCTCTAATTTTAGGCATGGAAGAGTTTATAGGTTACTTGCAGGATGGAAAGTTTCAGTGTTTAAAATGTTTAAGACTGTATAAACACAAATTTACTTTAAACAGGCACTTGATTTATGAATGTAAGAAAAATCCACCGTTTTCATGTCATTTGTGCAACTACAAGTGCAACCGAAAACATCGATTACAAGAACATTTACGATCCAGAATTCACAGTAATTCACATTTCGTTTCAGATTCGATCGTTTTATATAGATAATTTATTACTATTGAATATTTTTTCATATTTGTTTGACTAGTCGTCTATTTAAATTAATAAACGGTGTGTTACATGATTTTACAGTTTTTTTTTTCAATTTTTTCTTCTTGAATTTATTAAGAATTCATGATTTTTTGAATACAACAGTAGTTTCTCAAGTTATTATTTTCCATTAGTTTAGCGAAATATATTCCTCACAGAAATGGATTATGAAATTACTTTAAATTAGAAACACATTTTTTAAATTGAAAAAAATACCTCATCGTAACAACTAGAACGTTCCAGAATATTCCCGACCGTTCTAGTACAATTCCAGTATCATTTAACCAGTCTACACAGTCCAATGGCGTAATAATATCAACGACCGACATAAAATTTTAACTTTTTTGTGTTTTTAATGAATGAAAATATTATGTCATAAATTCGTTCATAAATTCATATTCATAAGTAACTAGAACAAAAATTTAGAATAATTTCTGTAGTAAGTTTAACTTATACCTCAAAAATTGTTACAATAAGACATTTTTCAATTAAGAAAATGCGTTTATTATTAAAAGACAATTCAAATTGTATATTACAAGTTGAATCTTCTTGGAAAAAACATTATATTAATGGTCGCAACGCTTTACCTGTTCCCTGCAGGTGTATACTTTTTAACGTTGTTTGTAGAATAAATAGTATAGTTTAAAAATATATATACAGTGTGTTTCATCGACTATCTTCGGCAGCACAGTCACGGTTTAAAAGTAATGGAAATAGGTTGTCATAATATAGGTCCTAAAATGTTTTCGGAACTACAGACTCCCAATTGGACTCTATGGGATAACTCTATTCTCAATAATTCCAACACTGTCGATAGATAGATAGATAGATAGATAGATTTATTTAACCACTTTACATATAGAGATACATTTGTGGCAGGTCAAAATTACAAAAAAAATATACAGGTTACAAATTATTTGAAACGAATAAAAAATATATACATACATATAATAAAAAATGAAATTAAAAAACAAAGTAATTGCTTTGTAGACTACAAGAAAGTATAAATAATAATATATACATATATAGATAAACATATATAAACATATAAAAGTTAGATGTACACATAATGACTAATAATAAAACTACAAACGTATAAAAAAAGTATATAAAAAAAAAAAACGGTGGATTTATTAATGATGTGCAAATCAGAGCATCACAAGTATGCAGGAAGGCTTATAAAAGAATAATCTGTGAATTATTTGTTAATAAAATTGCGTATTAAAAAATTCTTCTATTGTATAAAAACAATAATTTAAAAAAGTGCCTTTTAATCTTGGCCTTAAAGCCATTAAAATTAAGAGCTTTTATTTCAGTAGGAAGATGATTATATAATTGGAGGTTTAATGTGTTTTTTTTCGATTTTGTTAATCTAAGATGAGGCTGTCTGAGTAGGGAAGCAGATCTGGTGCTATAATTATGGAAATTTGAATTTGTAGCTAATTTGGCTTTATTTTTATGAATTTCTAATAACATAGTATACATGTAGAGTGAAGGAACTGGCATTATACTAAATCTCTTAAATATTGGTTGACAGTGATCTAACCAGCCAGCGTCACTAATCAGTCTGACCACTCTCTTTTGGAGACGAAAAATTTTAACTGCGTGAGATGATCCACCCCACAGAAGTATTGCATAACTAATGTAAGAATGAAACATGGAGAAATAACATGTTCTTAGAGTGCTAGGGCAAACTAAATTTTTAAGCCTACGGAACAAAAAGATTAAACTAGATAATTTGTTTGATAGTTCTTCAATGTGGTTGAACCAACTTAAATTGTCATCAAGAACTACACCTAGAATTTTGATGCTGTCTCCTTGTATTAAATGACTACTAGTAGAAAAGATGAGCTTTTGAGTCTTATCTTCATTTAGCTTTAACTTATTTGAAGAGAACCATTCGCAAGCTTGCTGGAGGGATCTAGCACAGTCGTTGTGTAAATTGCTAATATTAGGATTGTGATTCAAAATAGATGTATCATCTGCATATTATACAGGGTGTAACAAAAAAGCATATCATAAACTCAATGGCAGATTCTAGGCAACAAATAGTGATGATATGACTTAACTTACCTCTATACGAAAATGCTTCCAAAAATTTTTATGGGCCTTTAAACTCGGAAATAAAAAATGAAAAATTTGGACTCTGGAATCCTTGTAAGATATCTTCTTTAAATTTGGTACAATATAGCACTACTAGGAGTTCAATATTTTAAGTAATTATGATCAGTTTATCTCGATTCAAAAGGCGATAAGTGGGGGTCATGTGACCCATTTACCCCCATTTTTTATGGGCACACCAATGGCAGAAAATAATTTTTTTTTGAAAATAAAATTTAATTTTAAAAGTTTTTTTACTCTGCCTTTTTTTTCTACGTGCTTTAGTTTTCAAGCATTTAGCTTATTGGAATTGTGAATTAAAAGTCTAAAGCAGAATTGAACAAATTTTTTGCGATAAGACTTTTAAATCGAGTGTCCTCTGAATAAACAAGCAATTTAATTTTAACAAAATAACTTTTTTGGAACTTATTGTAAACAATTTATTTTAAATAATTACTTTATAAATAAATAAACAACACAATTACCTAATTAAATAATTTAAAATTTCATAAATTGAACAGAAATTTATTCAGGTTTTATTTTATTACTTTAACAAGTGCTCAAAGTGACCTCCGCCTTCATCAATACATTTAACACTTCAAAAATGAAAATCTGATTTTATTAAAAATTTGCTGCTTCTGGCGAAAATTATCTGCAATATTTATAATTCTATCTCTGAGATGTTCGACACTATCAATTTGCACAGTGTAGACCTTTTCTTTCATATAACCCCAAAAACACAAGTCAAGGGGTTTTAAGTCTGGCGAGCGGGCAGGCCACTTTATGGGTGCTTCTGCTCCTCGCCCAATCCAACGTTCTGGAAATTGTTCCCCCAAAAAGTTTCTGACCTCACGACTGTAATGAGGAGGTGCCCCATCTTGAAGGAACCACATGTTTTCTTGTATCGGTAATGGTACTTCTTGCAGGAGATTGGGGAGATCATTTCGGAAAAATTTAAATATTCTGTCCCCGACAGACGGTGTGGTAGAAAAAATGGTCAACTAAAAAATTTTACACAATTCCTGCGCATACGTTAACTGGAAAATTGTTCTGATAATGCGTCTCTTTTTTTGCTCTCGGATTTTCGTCGGCCCATAAATGTGAATTGTGATGATTTGTCACTTTGAGCACTTGCTAAAGTAATAAAACAAAGCCTGAATAAATTTCTGTTCAATTTATGAAATTTTAAATTGTTTAATTAGGTAATTGTGTTGTTTATTTATTTATAAAGTAATTGTTTAAAATAAATTGTTTACAATAAGTTCCAAAAAAGTTATTTTGTTAAAATTAAATTGCTTGTTTATTCAGAGGACACTATTTCATTCGATTTAAAAGTCTTATCGCAAAAAATTTGTTCAATTCTGCTTTAGTCTTTTAATTCACAATTCCAATAAGCTAAATGCTTGAAAACTAAAGCACGTAGAAAAAAAGGTAAAAGTAAAAAAACTTTTAAAATTACATTTTATTTTCAAAAAAATTAATTTTTTTGCCATTGGTGTGCCCAGAAAAAAAGATGGGGGTAAAAGGGTCACATGATCCCCACTTCTCGTCTTTTGAATCTAGATAAACTGATCTTAATTACTTAAAATATTGAACTACTACTAGTGCTATATTGTGCAAAATTTAAAGAAGATATCTTACAAGGACTCCAGAGGTAGAGCAAATTTTTCGTTTATTTTCGACTTTAAAGGCCCATACAAATTTTTGGAAGCATTTTCGCATAGAGGTAAGTTGTCATATCGTCACTATTTGTTGCCTAGAATCTGCCATTGAATTTATGACATGCTTTTTTGTTACACCCTGTATATCAGTGTTAAGATTCAGTACAATGATCTGCGCCCATCACAGTTTTTTGTTTTTTTTTTTTAAAATTTAATTTACGATAAGTTTGCTTTACAAATTCTTATAGAGCATTTTTTATTACACAAAAAATATTATATTTTTTACATGTCGAAAGTATTGGATCAGTTGAGTTTAAAATTGAGAAAAAATGGGGTGTGGGAGGCAAGAAATATTGAAATTTAACTAAAATGTTAAAGAACACTTTACTAAATATTAATTCAATAGTTTTGCAAAAAATCACTTATCCCTATTATTTTTAGAACACGCTGCCGAAGTTTTTAAACACCCTGTATGATCAAATATCATTTATTGTTTGTATTAAAAATTTAGGAGTAGTTTATAATCACTCTGTACTGTACCTTAATATACTTATAAATATTCAGAATCTAGCAATAAAAGTGTATAATAGAAATAATTTTTTACATAATGAGTAATGATGAACTTACTAACAAAACGTTTTTTAAGGGTTTCAATTTCAACTTCAACAACAAAACCAGAAGCACCATTACCAATGCAACAAATGTAATAAAACCTATAAACTGTTAAACAGCCTCCGCAGACATCAGAGAATTGAATGCGGAAAAAGTAAGGATATCGTGTGTAAAGTTTGTGATCATCGCTTTTATTACAAACAAGAAATGCAGGTCCACATGTATAACAGACATAAAGATCTATTTCGAAACGTCGATCTAAAAATTGACTAAGAAATTCTGCTTACAGCGTTAATATGACGACAGTGTAGTTAAATAAAATCTTTTACTGTACTTACAAGTGCTTATCAAAAAAATAAAAAGCAATATTACCGATTACTGAATTGTTTTTTTTTGTTATATGTTTTTTGGTTCAAAATGCGTTGTATGATATTACCTGTTCTGCTTATCTTTTAGATTTTGTGCATAAAGACCCAGACCGAGAAAACTAAGTTATTGCCTTATTTATTGATATTTTGAAAGCTTTTAACTGCATCATTGCCCATGACATTTTATTAAAAAAAATAATAGTAAAATGATCTGGCCCACAAGGCACGTGCAACTTTTAAAATCATATTTAGAAAACAGTTTGTTGATTATTTTAATGGATGATTTAACGAACTTTCTGTGGATACCTGAGTTCCTCAAGGAAGTGTCCTGGGTCCTTTCCTAGTTAATTTTTATACGAATGATTTAAGTAATTACCTGTTACCGGTCTTTTTTCTTTTTTGCGGATGATATTTCGACCATTCCAATTAGAAACATTTAAATGACGCAATACATACATGAAATAAGAATCTACTTTTGATTTCTGAACATTTCAAGAATCAAAAAATAGTATTAAATCAAAGTAAAATTACCTTGGAGGGTCACTCTATTGACGCACATTATACTTCAAGCGTATACACCGTGTCTCAAGAGATTTTGCAATATGTACCCATTTTTATTTTTTTAAATAGTGTAATAAACTATTTAGTATTTTACTTTTTCTTTTTATATATATAAAATATAATATTTTATATACATCAGATTATTTATAAATTATAATTAGTGAAGTTTAGTTTTATTACTTTTTTTACAAAGCACTATTTATAGTTATATAGTAATAGACTTTAAAAATAAAAGTATTTTTTATGAAAGAGTATAGAGAGTATCTCAACTAATAGGTACACCTTCCAATTTAATTAAATTTTTCCAAGTCTTATTCAATTTAAATAAAAGTAATTAAAAGTAAACCATTTATTATTTGAACTCCTAACAACACAAGACATTTATTTTTGGTTTTATAAATTATAAAAAAAAATATTTTCTAAAATTTTAGAATTTTTATTATAATACACTTCTTTTAAAATACCACCCCCTATTAATTGAAATAAAATTTTTTTAAGGATCATTTTCACTTATCCACCCTAACCCATTTTTGGTGTACTATTAAAATAACACATTCTAAAAATAAATAACTTATTATATATTTTTGAATGTAGGTGATATAAAAATTTTATTTTTACCTGTATTATTTTTCATTATACCTATATACCATAAGACTATACCACTAATGCTAACCCTTTAGAAACAATAAGAAAAAAAAGAATAAAATTTTTTTTAAAATTTTTAAAGAGGTAATACCACTTTTTTTTAAAACCTAATAAAATAAAAAACCATATATTACCAATTCCTAAAAGTAAATAATAGATTATTTATGTACTTATTTAATTTTTTTTTAATTAATAAATTTTCTTCCCTTATATATAATGGTTTGATTTGACCGCAATACTTTTCTGTGGCTTTTGCGGATTATTTGGGATATTCTGTAGTATGTTCATATTATTTTTGCTTTTATTTTGTAAAACGTATTCTTTACTTACAAGGAAACACAAAACATATCTTCTAGATAACTTTAAAAAAGGTAAAAAGAAAAACTACACTTAACTAGGTTACTAATTTGAAAGAACACACATACTGATAGATACAATTAATAAACTCAAAGTTACTGTCTACAGTACAAAAAAAAATATTTAAAATATGAATAATTAATTTTTCATTAAAGAATATAGTTTTCGCGAAAAATAAATTTCTCATGTACCTTTTTTTCGTTTTTATTTCGTTTTTTTAAATGTGAAAAAGTTAACTAAACTTTGGGTTTAACATTTCCAAACACCTTCTTTCCTTGTCTTTCAAGGCTAAAAAACTTATACCGGATAAAACCTTACTTTTTTAAAGAAAACCATACACCGCACACCTCATTTTTTACAAACTTTTACACCTTAAACTAATAAAAGTATTTTTTTAACAAACGTTGGTATCAATACTATAAACAACACACAAATATAGCCCAAATGGAAAATTTACAAAACATTATAGCACTCACTGTTCTTGTTTAATTGTATCATGTATTATATGTATATGCGTACATTTTTACGCAGCCCCACCTACCAACTTTATCAGTGCGTCAGGTGGGCACGGGAATAACATTCTAACTAGCTTCGCACCACCTCGAGCTGCCCAGTCTACTGAAAGGGCTGAGATTTTAAAATTATTACACCACATGGCACGCCTTAAACATACGTTATTGGTTTTTTCAATGTACCATAATTCCGTATTTAGTGCGAAATTACTTTATTGCACAATGACGCACTTACTAGTCACGCCCAATTTGCAAAAGGTCTTGAGACACGGTGTATGTGAAAAGTATATAATATTTTAGAATGTATGTAATGTAATATGGTGCACTATAGAAATTTTATTGATAATAATAAAAATAAAGTTATTCTAATGCGCTATATTTGTATAAATTCTAACATATCTTGTGCATGGTAGATGGTAAGAGTTCTTAAATATTTCATTCAAGGAAGAAAAAAAAATCCTGTACTGTCATAAATGTCGCCTTTATGTCCATGAGCATAAGGGTCAATTTCCAGTGTTGCATATAGGCAACCAGTATTTCATGACTCTTGCACGTAGATTGCTAAATTGTTATTAATTATATGACGTCACAAATAATGTGGTCTATTGCCTAATTTTAATTGCCGCAGCTATACTTTTGATCCGGCCTGGCCATGAGAACTGTCTTTAAATTTTTAAATTAATTATGAAGAGAACAGGCCGTAATTCTGAGTCTTGGGGTACTCTATTCCACATCTTTAAAGACAAAATTTAAGTTATGTTATATTATTGTCATTTTTCTTTGACCTATGTAAATGGTTTATAAGTATGTAAATTGTAATTAATAAATAGATGTCTGTCTAACACCAAAATGTAAAATCAATTTGTTGCTAATTAATTATATAATTATACATCGCATATATGTTAGCATTCTGTGGGTTAAAATCTAGCAATTTTTTTGATATAGGTAGGTGTAGTGATGTCGTATCCGTTTTTATTAGTACTCTGGCTTTAACTTTTGTACTAATAAAATATTTTTTGCAGATGTTAAGCTAAGATTTTATTGCAATGCCTGCGGAAAGTCGTATACCATAAAAAACAACCTTAGAAGACACCAAAGAGTAGAATGTGGAAAAGAAAAATCACAAATGTGTTACTTATGTGACCACAGATATTATTATAAGCAGGAACTGGATATGCATTTACGAATGAAACATAATATACACTTTAGTTCTAATAGGTATAGGTGAAATTAATAAATATATTTAGTCGATTTTTAACTAGATTAAGAAGATATACATAATGTCATTAAAGCAATTTATTTAGAAAGGATGATAAAATAATTGATCTCTATTTTATACCTGATGATAATTTGCAGTTTGCAAGTAATAACTGTTAAATTTAGATATGGGAGTATTTATCAAAGTCTGGAAGGTTTCCATGGAAATTCCCCAATAGTGCAGGCGAATTAACATCCGTCTACAACAAAATTAGTAATGAACTGTTGTCTCCATAGAATGGTTGTAATTATCTTCCTAAATAACACATAAAAAATCCTTATTGATCCGACTTGTTCTAAATTCGAAAATTGCTAATTTTTTGAAAATTTTTTCTTGATAGAAAAAATTGTGGAAAACGGATTAGCTGTCTTAAAGGAAATTTCATTCTCTTTAAATTTGGCCCTATGTATCTTTTACACAAGCCGAACCGTTTCCGAGATAATTGGGAAAAGCCTGACAAAGATACCCCTAGACTCCAAGATAGCGCACAGGCTAGATCGGCGAGGACTTTTTATGTATTGGTTAGGAAGATAATTGTTACAACAACTCTACGAAAAGGAAAATTTATTACTAATTTTGTCGCCGAGGGCATATATAAAATGTAACTCGTCTGCACTACAAAGTTTTATGAATTTTTTCACAGTATCAAGGTCATAAGTGTAATTATACCGAGTCTCACTGAAACATGGTTCACCCCCTCTTTTTTTTCTTTAATTTTTAACTTAAAAAATGTACCTACTGCGTTTTCTGCACTTAATAATATATCGCTAAGAATAGTGAAAAACAAAAAGCCAAACACATTATTTACATTGCTGAATTTAATGATCTATCTAAAACAGTAAAAATATACAAAAGGTCATGAAAAAAATTAGAAAATTGCTATCACTTCCGTTAAAACCGGAAGTGATAAATATTTTAATTTCATGTCAAATAATGGATTTTCATTTGTATACTGACCATATACAGTGTGGGGATAATAGTGCGTCCGCCGTCGATATTTCGAATTCTGTGATAGCTGGAAACTTGATTTGAAAACATAAGTAAAGTAGACGAATAAGTGTATAACCGGAATTTGTTTTTGAATATACAGGGTGAGCCAAGACGATTTTACAGGGTCAAGTAACATTTTTTTAAATGAAATGCCATGTATTTATATCAGAACACTTCTTGAAACCTCTTTGTGGCCTCCTTTCACTCCTGTATTATTATTGACTTTCTCTCAACCACTTGGATGTAATGATTTTTTTTGTTGAAATTATATCATTTACACATGTATATTAAAAACATCACTGCAATTACAACTATCGATTTTAAGAAAAAATATATTAATATCAGTTATGAGATATCCGTGTGATGACACTCAGCCATTTTCAGTTCCTAGAAGTACACTTCTAGGGTGGCCAAAATGATTTTTAAATTTACAACTTTTTGGCCATGTTGAAATACAAAAACTGTACATATGGTAAGTCAAGAAAAAAAGGTGTATATAAATATAAAATAAATAAATGTTTTACAAGAGTAAAAACGTCAATAAATAAATATATGAATAAATAATACAAATACATATACAGTTAACAATAATTCACATAAAAAATTCCTGAACACTATATAAAGACATTTCTAGTAAGGCTGGGAATTTTACAGATTTTAGTATTCGAATATTCGTTCGAAAAAAATATTCGAATATTCGAACTATTCGAACTATTCGAATAATTCGATTTATTCGAATACCTATTCGGATATTCGAATACTCGAATAATCCGAATTATTCGAATAGGTATCCGATTAATCCGGATCCTCGAATATTCATTATTAATAGGTATAGCACTGAATACTAATGAATAGTGAATACTCTATTTGAGTATTTGGTTGGATAGACCACAATAATAGTCGTGACGTAAACCACTAAGCAGGCAATTTGATTTGCTTTCCATACCCACAATAGGGTATTTCTCCTGTACATGTGCTTTAAGGGTCAGAATTATTCAATTAGTATTTTATTTTAGGATTGAGGCGCTATTGTTCACATTTAACTATTGAAGCTTAAATAAAACAAAAATAGAGCTAGTTTATTATACCTCTGTGTCATAACTATTTTTCCTTTTCGAAGAAAATAAAAGTGCTCTAAAATTAGAATGTTTTTAAAAAAAGACGCAGATTCTGAAGGTAAAACAAATACATGAAAAGTCAATAGTTAAATATTTACAAGTTTTCTAAAATTTTAAATTTAATTTTAACCCCTGCCTTAGTACAGTAAGAATAAGGTCGAGGCGAGAAAGAGATGGAATAGTTTGACTGGGAGTAAAACGTGCCACTAATGTGGTCTATTTATATATTTGGATTTTAGAATAGGTACCTACCTATACCTACTATCTACCTACTTTGCTTGGATGCAAACTGCATACCTATTCGTACATAATTTAATAATATATTTTAATATTCAAATTTACTCAGATATAATCGAATATTCGAATACTCGAATATAGTCGAATATTCGAGTACCTATTCGAATATCGAATAATTTCCCATTAGAATAATTCGTAATCGAATACTCGAATATTCGAATACTCGAATTATTCGTATTCGATTCCCAGCCTTAATTTCTAGTAAATAAAGTTTTACACACATTTTAAATTTTTTTAAAACAGTTTATATATTTCAGATTATTTGGTAACTTATTAAACGAAACAATGCAATTATAATTTGGTGACTCTTTGTAAAAAGTAGAGGTGTGAGTTGGAATACTCAACGTATTATTATGTTGTATATTGTAAGAATGTGTACCTCCCAATCTGTCAAAATTATGTTTATATCTATATGTAAAGCACACACATTTTAAAATAAATGGATAAATAAATATTACAGTTAAAATTTTATTCTTTTTAAAAACATTTCTGCAGCTATCTAGTGGTTTCAAATTAAAAATTAGCCTTATTATTCTCTTTTGGGAAATTAAAACCCTGTTTATGTTCCTACCAACTCTCCAAGCAAGTATATTCAAAGACAAATGACTGTAGACCAAGGCATTATATATATTTAATAATCCATTGGTATCTAAAACACTTTTCATTTGTAATAAAGCAAAATAACCAGAATTTAATTTCTTACAAACAAAATCTGTGTTCATCCCAAGAGAGCCTACTATCTAGGTGTGTTCCTAAAAATTTTACTTCAATATTATTATTAGATAAGAAGTCAGGAGTAAGCTCTTTTCTTATATGAAAATTTATATAAACAGTTTTCTTGTTCAATATCAACTGATTCGCTGACAACATATATCTAGTTCATCGTAAACCTTAGCGACATTTTCACAGAGTTGTGTAGGGGTAGGTGCTGAAACCGTGATAGTTGTTTCATCAGCAAACATTGCGACTCTACCTATGGTGATAAATTTTGGTAAATCGTTTACATACATTGAAAATAATAAAGGACCTAGCACAGAACCCTGGGGTACTTCCATATGGACATTCCTTATATCAGACATAATGTCGGAATATTTAACTAATAATTTCCTATTTGACATGTAAGATTTTATCCACTGCAACAATGCACCCCGAATACCAATATTATACAATTTCGTAATTAAAAATTCAATATTAACAGTATCAAACGCACAGGAGAGATCAAACATTAATGGCATTACATACATTCCCTGGTCAAGCTCTTTGTAAACAAAATCTAGCAAATTGATTGAACAATAACTGCATAAATCAGCAATAAAAATTAAAAATGACGTTTTTTTTTCAAATAATTCAAGAGAAGATATTACAATAAGCATATTACATGATGCCCATAAAAATATCACAACAACAATCCAAAATTTGAAGGAAAGGATAATAAATACTTTTAGGAGCATCACTCCGGCAATTTTATGAACATAGAAACCTCAATCTCAAGACGGATAGAAATGTGTGTCAATCAAAATGGACAAAATGTGGAGCACTTTTTATAATATCTTCTCTTGAATTACAAAAAAAAATTTTTTTTTTAAATATATGAAGGAAATTTGCTTTTTAATGTTTCAAAAATATTTTATTAGAAACTCTACACGTGTTTCGGCTTTTTAGTGTAGAGTTTCTAATAATTTTAGTGTAGAGTTTCTAATAAAATATTTTTTGAAACATTAAAAAGCAAATTTCCTTCATATATTTAAAATATTTAATAATGTTTCACAAGGAGCCAACCGCAGAATCAGTTCAGTGTAAAAAAAAAATTATTGCTGAATTTTGCAGTTATTGTTCAATAAATCGAAAATGGTTACAAATGGCCATAAGGATGTACATACAAAAAAATGTTCGTTTTTCAATCCTACATCACATCGTCAAAAATATACAGGGTGCTTCATCTGTAAAAATTGAGAAAATTCAGTTCAAAAAGTTGTAAATTTAAAAATCCTTTTTTGGCCACCCTGTATACTTTTAGGGAGTGAAAATGGTTGAGTGTCATCACACAGATGACTCATAACTCTAACATATTTTTTCTTAAAATCGATAATTGTGACTGTAGTGATTTTTTTTATTAATATACACGTGTAAATGGCATAATTTCAATAATTATGTCCAAGTGGTTCGGGGAAGTCAATAATAATACAGGAGAGGAAGGAGACCACAATGAGGTTTCAAAAATTGTTCTGATATACATGGCATTCCATTTAAAAAAATGTTAATTCACCCTGTAGAAACGTTTCATCTGTATATTCTAAAATAATTTCCGGTTATAGACTTTTTTTCTCTAGTTTATTCATTTATGTTTTTAAATCAAGTGTCTAACTCTCATAGAATTCGACATATCGAAGTCGGATGCACTATTGCCCCACCCTGTATAATGCCATTTTCTATGTTAAAAAACTGCTGCCAATTACTTGGAGATCAGAACTTCCTCACCGTAGTAAAACTCGACGTGTGGTGCAGTTTATAATAAAAGTAATTTTTGACGTTTCAAAAAAGTCAAATTTTGGCATTTCAAAAAAAGTCACTTTGACGTTTCAAAAATGTCACATTTTTTGCCGTTTCAAAAAAAGTCACATTTTGACGTTTCAAAAAAAGTCACTGGTGGAATGTCACTAATATTTTTTTTAGACATTGGGAACTCATTCTCTTCGTTCACCTCTAGATTGTGGGTACCAAATTTGAAAGCTTTATCTCAAAAACTGGAGCTGCTATCGCGAACCACACAGACAGACACACAGACAGAAAAAATGTTCTGTCTGAAATTTTGTGTATCGTCATAATTCGTCGAGATTCGTCCAGAAATGCAATAAAAATTTTCAAATTTTTTTTCACGAATACACAACTGCCACACTTTGAGGGGTGAGGAAATAATTAAAGAAAAAAAGAGGGAACCATTTATAATGACACCCGGTATAGGCCTGTCCAACACGATGTCAGGTTGCTGTCAGTTTCAAATATAATCCTGGAAATATACTTAATTTATATTCTGTTTGCAAAAATTGTTTCAGTTTTAGTTTAAATGTTATAAACAATGATTAAAACAGAGAACTTTGTTAAAAATTAACACATACGCAATGATATGTAAACAAAGCTTTGTTTATACCTCAACAGTCATCTTGGTCAGGCCTATAATAAAAACTGAATTTAAAGTTATGTATTTACAAAATTGTCCCAAAATTAAAAACTAAAAGGAAATTCCATGGCGTATTATTCAAAAAGAAAGTTTTTCGGTTTATTATATTGTTCCCCGAACTTTTCCATTTAAAATTGTTTACATTTTGAAAATCTAGTACTCATCTCTATTTACATAATGTATTTATAAATCTTTGATTTATGTAAAATCAAATGTAAAAAATTTGCTAGCGCATGTTTTTATATTGTTTGTACCTCTAGTCAAAAAAAGCATTTCCAGTAGTTATAGTATAATCGAAATGTCCATTTGAACATTAGGACAGATGTAAAATTTATCGGATATTTTCTTGTATGGTGTTTTCATTTGTATATTACAAATTTACATTTTTACACTCCAAGTTAGTAAACCATCCCCCCCTCATAAATGGTAAAATTGTATCTGCAATTAATCGCGTCAAAATCGTGCTATATTTACATTTTTTGAACATACAGAAAAATACATTAAACCTTTTTTTATTTTCTTAATGTTTTGGTTTATTGAACCATCATTACAGAACTACAATTAAAACAGTTTTTTAAAACATGGTTTTTACATGGTTAAATTACATTTTGTACTTACACTATTAGTTAAGTACGTATTTATTTTAAGTTTTATTCCATATTTGATGTTTTTTTTTATTAATTTATTTAACGTATATATTTTAAAGTGGGTGTTTTTGCTTAAATAGTGTGAGATGATAAAGATATTTTTTTTAGGAGTAATATTTGATATCGGCAAGATGTAAAAATTTAATTTATATTACATGTTACCTCAATCATTTAGTTTAGTATGTTAAAATAAGGTTCGCTTAAATTTTCTATATACAGTGTGGAAATTAAGTAAGGCATAAATTCAGTAATTCCGTTGATATTAATTTTTTGGAAAAAATCTCGAAGGGGTATAGCGACTTTAACTTCGGCAAATATTTTCAGTCTAATTTCAGTTTCTTATGTCATTTATTTTTTAAGTTATGACGTCATCGACTTATTTTTTAAATGGCAACCTATATTTTTTATTATTGATTTTAGTAGTAGATTTTATTCTGGTTCCGACTGTATAAAATTTTTAATATGTTATTATTTGAAAAAAATCGAGAAAAACAGTCTTAAAGTTCAAATAATAAAAATTCATTCAATTGGGTAAATTTATCTAGTTGCCGGTGTATCACATTAGTTACGGCTGTCAGTTTTAAATAATTTGTAAATGTCACAATAGAATAAGTGTTATTATTTTGCTTTTTCTAAATTAGAAAAACTATTTTATTAATAAGAATGGTACAGTTGAGCGACAAACAGAGAATTGAAGTGTTAATAATGATTGGTTATATGGTGACAGAGCTAGAACACATCAAGAAGTGTGTCATCTTTTTTAGAGAAAAATATCCGGATCAGCCCATAAATCAATCAACAATTAGTTGGATTGAAAAAAAATTTCGGGAACATGGCGTTGTAAAGAATATTCCAAAAACTGGACGTACATTAAATGAAGATGCACAACTTGATGTGCTACTAGAAATTGAAAACAATCCACATTCAACTAGTAGAAGCATTGCTTTGAACCACAATATAAGACACACTACAGTTCTAAAACTTTTGAAAGTTCAAAAAATTCCACCCATATAAGGTGCACCTGGTTCATGAGTTGACAGAAGATGACTTTGATCGTAGGCAAGAGTTTTGCGAACAAATGATGGAAATTTGCAACCGCGATCCAATGTTTTTCCAGCGTGTTTGATTTTCGGATGAAGCAACATTTTGTTTAAATGGCCATGTCAATAGACAGAATTGTAGATATTGGGCTAGGGACAATCCCCATTGGATGCAGGAAAGTCATACCCAATATCCTCAGAAAGTTAATGTTTGGGCAGGAATTATTGGTGACAAAATTATAGGTCCATTCTTTTTTGAAAACAGTTTGACTGGAGATAGATACCTGGAATTTTTACAGTTGGAATTGATGCCTGCAATAGCTTCATTATTCCCCAATGCAAATAACCCTGACCTACCAAATAATACCATTTGGTTACAACAAGATGGCGCTCCGCCTCATTACGCAATTATTGTGCGACCAAGTTCTCCCAGCAAGATGGATAGGGAGAAGAGGTCAGATAGAATGGCCGCCTAGGTCTCCTGATCTAACGCCATTAGACTTCTTTTTATAGGGGTACTTAAAAAGTAAAGTGTAGAACAATCGACCCAATAATTTAGACGATCTCAGACAAAGAATTCAACATGAGATTAGGTTAATATCACCTCAAACTATTCAGAATATGAGAAATGAATTTTATAATCGTCTTGGGTATGGTCAATTTGAACATTTAGTGTAAATGTAATTTAACAACTGTTATTTCTGTGCTTATTTTTGTGTTTGATGATATTGTTAGATTTTTTTCTGGTTAAGCAATTTAGTTTCTTTTTATACTAATGTTTGCCTCACGAAGTTATCGTTATTACTAACTTTGAATTGAGCAGATAATAAATTTCTAGTTCGATTTTTCAACTATTTGTATAATTTCAAAATTAAAACGAATGTGCCGTCGATAACTTTCCGTCAAACTTAGGCAACTAGATAAATTTACCCAATTTAATGAATTTTTATTATTTAAATTTTAAGACTGTTTTTCTTGATTTTTTTCAAATAATAACATATTGAAAGTTTTATACGGTCGGAACCAGAATAAAATCTACTACCAAAATCAATAATAAAAAATATTTGTCTTTTAAAAAAAAGTCGATGACGTCATAACTTAAAAAATAAATGACATAAGAAACTGAAATTAGACTGAAAATATTTGCCGAAGTTAAAGTCGCTATACCCCTTCGAGATTTTTTCCAAAAAATTAATATCAACGGAACTACTGAATTTATGCATTACTTAATTTCCACACTGTATATGCGGTTGCTTATTGAGTTGGCATGTCCTTTTATAACAACCCTCATTACAAATAAAAATATTTATTCTGTAAATAGGGTTATTTGTTATTGTGATAGATAAAATACCTAGAAAACCTTAGTATTACGGAGGAAATACCATGTAACTTACTTTAGTCCGGTTGAATAATATTGTGTAATATATATAATCTGAAAAAACAACACTGACGTAGTTTTCCACGAAACACCAAAACACTATATACTGTACTCGACGCGCGGTTCGCCAACCAAGTTGGCATCATCTGAAGATGATTAAAACTCAGTTTTAATCATCTCCAGATGATGCCAACTTGGTTGGCGAAAGGCGCGTCGTTGCCGTATATAGTGTTTTGGTGTTTCGTGGAAAGCTACGTCAGTGTTATCTTCACATCAAAGGTTCCAACCCACTCCGGGAAATATAATCTGATTGAAAACACTGTATTATTTCTTATATACGCTCCTCAAAGAAAAGTATGTACACAGTTTAAATGAATGACCAAAGATTTTTTGTAACACGCATATATTGATTTCAATAAATTCCAAAATGTACATTTGCGTTTATTGTTTTCTTCGTGGTAAATCATTGAATAAAACAAAGATTCAAGTTGCTTAATTAAACCTTTACGTATAGATCGAGACAACCCACTAGGTACACGACTAGCGGTATGCGCAGTTTACAGTTGCCTATCCGAACGAAAAAAATTTTATGGGAAAAAGTAGGAAGAGAAAATAAAAGTAAAAGTTTTTCTAAGTTGCTTGACAGCATTGTACTGGTAGTTAACACAAAGTAAATTATTGTACTGCATAAAAATTCAGTTTAAATAAAATATTTATTCAATTATATTTCGTCGCCTCGTCTGATTATATCATTGTTTCTAATGATTATATAGTACCGCTTCTCGGTGCCAGATGGCGCAACTATTTTAAAATGGTATTTATTTTCTGCATTCAAAACAGTTTTAATAAATTATTATACTTTACGAAAAGTAGACATTATGAAATTGATTTTATGCTCAAAAAGACCTTCTTCTTGAGAAAGGCAATATTCTAACCTACTGTAAAAGTACCTTCTGACATTCGCGCTGGTAACAGACGGGCGACTGTAAACTGCGCATATCGCTAGTCTTGTATCTAGTGAATTGGCTTGATCTGTATAATTATATTGAATAATTTTTTGTCATAAAAATTTATAGATTATACCAGATAGTTTAGATAATATTCATTGAATAATGAAACTTAACTTATTGCCAGTGAACATCTCAGTTTTGTGACCATGTACACCCTGTCTCCCAGCAAAGATGTCACTCGCGATTCTTTGGGTAATTTTTAAGAGGCATTCGTAATTCAAAAATTACTGTAATGTAGTTTTTTCCGAGGAATCCGATGCCATCAAGAAAGAAACAATTGAACATTAAATAAAAACATCATGGTCGAAAAACCGATTTTTTCAAAAAAAATCAAAATGGCAGATTATTTATTTCCTGTTAAATGGTTTTACTGGGACAATTCCACATATTGAATTTTCTTATATCACTTTCGGTTTGGCCGGGAATGAATTTTTCAATATATTTTAGTTGAATTCAACATAGGGTTACCAGACGTTCTTTTTTTGGGTAAATTTTTTGTCTGGTATATGTTTAAACTTGTTTATCGAAGTGTCCTCTTTTCTCCAAACACGCTAATATCCAAAATTAGGACAACAGAAGAATAGCAATTGACAACACTTGTGAACATGCTATCAGAGAGACTCACGTTCTTTAATTCTATGCTCACGATCAAAACTACAGAATGGATTTGTGTTGAAACTATGGGTAGTTGCTACAAAACAATGGGGACTTTTGGAAATATTATCAAGTAATACAAGCGTATTAATGATTATAGAAAATAAATTTCGTTCGATTATGAGAAACAAAATATGTTGCATAAAAAGAAACAAAACATGTTGCATGGAAACGACACGAGCGAGTGCAGTTTCCTAAAAGCAACGTAATTTGTTTCGAAAAAGAGAACGGATTTACTATAAGTAATCTTTAATTAATCGAGTTGTATTTGTTTAGATTACTTCTTGAAAAGAAGAATCAGTTACCTTCAAATCATTTAAATAATTAGTGCTTTTTAATACTGAATAAAGAGAAGTACAAAAACGAAAACAGAGTTTTCATTCATTAATACACATATTAGAACCAATCAAAGGTTTTTATTTTATATTGAATGAAAAAAATCCATTCCAGTCCAATCCTAACCTGAACTCTATGTGTATTTTGTTTTTTTTTGACTTGAAGGAAATATGGTAACCCTAATTCAACAGAACACTCAATTAGTTTCCAAAAATGCATCAAGCAATTTTGTGACATCTCTAACCGTTGTCGAAATATTAGTAGCTCTTTGACTGAAGAAGATTTCGTAGCCATACAACAATAATTAATACAATTTTACCTGTAGTTTTGCAATTATTCAAATACAATTAGTTTGACATCTGCCTTCCACAACTTGACCCTAATAATGACATAATTTCTAACACAAGGCGCTTTGACCACAACTGACTACGATGTCACTTAAATTGCGGGCTGTATGTTAGCTATGAGGATTAAATCAAAGAGCTATTAATATTTCGGAAACGGGTCTCTACTCGTTTCCGAAATATTATAGATATATAGATATCTCTATATCACAAAAGTGTTTAACGCATTTTTGATAGAGAAATGAATTTTCTATTGAATGCCGCCAAAATATATTGGGAGACGCAACAGTTTTGGAAGAAAGATTTATTTCCGGAGAAACCAGAAGTGATGTAAAAAAATGAATGTATGGAATTTGCCCCAGTATTGCCTTGTACCAAAAATATAATAATCCGCCATTTTCATTTTTTTTTTGAAAATATCAGTTTTTCACCCATAACTTTTTGTTTAATATTCAATTGTTTCTTTCTTGGCGGCATCGGATTCCTTCCTCTCTAGAAAATTACCGAGGAAATCGCGAGTGACATGTACTCATTGTGTTCTCGCTGCCGGTTTTCAAAAATTATTCCAGCAATTAGTTTTATAAATTAACGTCAAAAATTTGACGTAACTTGGAGTTTGGGAAGCGTACTCCTAGCTAGCGAGAATACTGTGTACCTATATTGTAGAAGAGCGCCATCACTTTTTGAGAATTGATTTAGCGAAAAAACTTTTTGTACCATTTAATCTATAACAGATACACAATATAGCAAATACAACAAAACAGTTAAAAATGAAGCATACCAATTTACTTACACATAAACCTTAAAAATGCTGACCTGACTTTGAATGTGGCCGCGAAATAAAAATTGTTGATGGTGGTAAATACGAACATATTTAAAAAAATATTTTAATTACGTAATTCAAAATATGAACATTTGTCATATTTATGCTTTCATTTTAAACTGACAGCTCCCTGCGCAGTTATGAAAGGATGAAAACGTTATATAGCTATCTAGGAGATTTCGTTTTTGTATTATAACTGGAGGGAATCATTTCCTAAATGTAAAAATGTTCCTTCTTGGCAAGTCAATATTTTTTTAATCTCAATATTTTTTTGCTTCTAATACTAAGAATACTATTATTGAATCCAATGTCATCATGCACCTAGGTGAAGTAGTTATTTTAATAAATCCCGCGGTAAAATGTATTAAGTGTCGTGATTGATTTATTATCTATCTAAAACTTTTGTACTAGCGCATTCAGATAAGAACAACAGTAGAAAATGTAAAAATCTGTAGGTATTTATCATTGTTTTCATATTATGTTTGCAAGGATGCTTAGGTAATTCCCAATAATTATTTTTTTATTTTTTCTAGTGTTACAGTTCGATCTCTTACTAAATAGGCAAATATATTGGAATAGTATCTATCAGTTTATATTGTGTATAATATGTTGCCTATTCGCTTAAAAATGCTGAGAAGAGTATTGAGTAGTTTCCTTATCAGTGATTTCAATTAAATTCTTTAATTCCCTATTTGGTAAAAGGAGGGCGTCCATAGTCCGGTATTGGTAGTTTCAGTTTTATTACAAAAAAAGAGAAATGTTCTAGAACTTTTGGAAAAAAAAAGATCTTGTCAAGATAGAAAAGTGTAGTGGGCTTTCCGAGTTGTGTTAAAAGTATTGGTTAGGTTGTATCTAATTACCTAAGGGGATTTAACCATCGGAAAAGCGATATATAGTTGTGAATAGTGTGTTAATTATCTTGTTTTTAACACGCTTTTATTTTTATATCTTCACAACCTGCCACTTGTTGGGATATTTTGTTGCTCGTTAGTAGCCATATTACACCTTCTGGAAATCTTTGAATTACCACGGGTTTTTCTAGTTGAGCCGAAGAAGGGGAGAAACCCTCCACTGTTGAGGGTTTTTTTCTTTACCTTAGGGTTACAGCCTTCTATGGTTTTGCATCGAACCACCCTTACTGGTTAGACTACCACCCCTGTGGCTGGTCACGAATGGTCCGTTACAGCGATGGATTCAAATTATCAAGTTACTCGCATACGCCCCAGATTAATTATAGCTACAGAGTTGTCGATTAATAACATATTTATTCTACCTTAAACTTCGTCCATCCACCGTTAAATAACTATTTTATTAAGTTCATAATTCATAATCAATTGTGCACTATAAAATTATCTTCATCCTTACCTACTCATGTGTAGCATTTTTTGTTGTTGTTTATTATCAACTTGATTTATAATATATATGTGTGTGCAGCCCTTATTTGGTACAAGTATTTTTCCCCTCTGTCAAGGCCGGACTATATAGCGCTATATACTGATTATACAATTATTTATATATCATGTAGTACCATAGGGTTGAAACTAGTTTAATAATCGATACTGGTACTTGTAAAAACAGCCAATGGATGTATTCTCGTTTATTTTTTTTTTATTATCTCTTTTTTTTAAATTTAGCCTATATACCTATATATACATATATATATATATATTTATTCATATTCCCAAGGGCTCTTTATTTCCAAGTAAGGAAAAAAAGGTAGGTGCCAAACCTCAATATCAAATAGCCATCTCGGCCGCACAGAACACGAACTACCACCCCTCACGCAGAGCTAGTCGGAGTGTGCATCAGCCCCAATTTACTGATCGTACACATTAATAAACATTTATTACCATTTTGGGGCGATCATCTTAACCCCCGTTTTCTTGAAAAAAAAAAATGTAAACAACTAGCCGGTAATAAATTGGCGCCCAACGTGGGGCCAAATAGGGAATTAAAGAATTTAATTGAAATCGCTGATAAGGAAACTACTCGATACTCTTTTCAGCATTTTTAAGCGAATAGGCAACATATTATACACAATATAAACTGATAGATACTATTCCAATATATTTGTCTATTTAGTAAGAGATCAAACTGTAACACTAGAAATGCATAAATACGAAGCAAATAAAAAGGCATATTTGTTAAATTACATAGTACCAGAAAAAAAAAATATGTATCGCTATTTTTTTTTCAAAAAGATATCTTGCAAAATTTTAATATATCAAGGTTTTTGAGGGATAATTTCTTCTTATTCGATTATTTTGAAAACTCAGTTTTTGTATTGCCATTTATTTTCAAAATTCTTTGTCTAACAATTTTGTCACAATAAAATTTAGCAATGTATAAATTCTTGTAAACCTCGTTTATTTTGCAAGATTTCATTCATACAATTTTCAAGATTTGCAACTTGCAACATGTCGACGATTTGAAGTCTGACAAATCGAAAATATTTTCGTCACAAGGTGAACAACACCGCGATAGTTTCTTTTGCAAAAAGCATAACCCATCGAAAATTTTTCAAATAGATTAAAATAATTAATTGATAAACATCAAGTGACAACATTTTAGTGTTTTGTTTCAGAGATGATTGCTACAGGAATATTTTATTATGACGCAACATTTAGATAAATTATTTTGAAAATAAACAGCGAAATCGAAGATGATTTTGAAACTAATCATTTAAGAAAAAATCCCTCAAAACTATAACAGACCTCGTAACAGACACTAAAATTTTAAAGAAAATAAAAATTTCTACAGTGAATTTTAAGGAAATAATTTTTATTTTCTTTTAAATTTCATTTTTGGGTAACGGCCCCTAATCTGAACTTTTTTTTTTGGAAAATTGTAACATCTCAATGCCTTACATTGGCTTCTATTTAGCTTAGAATAAAAAAATATTGGTTGATGAACAAAAAACTGTTAAAGGAAAATGTATGGATGCATTTTCTTCTCGCCACCTTAGTAAATTATAACAAAATTGGGTAATTGGGAAAATATCAAAATAAATGCAATAACCTATTTTGTTGGTGATTGTCCTTCCAACTCACTCTCAAGACAAAAGCAAATAATTTAAAAAAAAAGGAATAAATTGAGCAAACCATTACCAGAAAGAACTTTAACATAATATGTCAAATAATTTAAACTTTCCTGAACTTTAAACCAACCAGAAAAATTATTAAAATAAAACTTACATATTTTTTAGGTAGATACATTTGTCACATGGGTTGTGGAAAAGTGTACAAACACAAATCGTCTTTGTACAATCATACAAGATTCGAATGTGGAAAAGATAAAGCCTTTGTGTGTCCGATGGTTGATTGCACCTATAAAACTAAGAGAAAAGGCAGCCTTAAATCACATTTAATTATAGTCCACGGTATCAAACACCAAGGCAGTGCGAGAAATAGGTATCTTGTTTCGACATAATCAATTGTATTTTAGACCCAGTTGGAAATAATTGATTATTTTCATTCAAATTTATAAGTTGCTTTAAATGTAGGTTTTATTGATATACTATAAAAATAACCTACGCAAAAGAGGTTGCCTACATTGGAACTTGACCCTTATGCTCATGAACATAAAGGCGATATTTTCGTAGGTTAGAACACGGCACAGAATTTTACATTTTTTCTCCCTTGGAAAAACTTTTTGTAGAATTTTAAATTATCATTCATCATGCATACAATATCTTTAATTATATATAAATATAGCGCATTATGGTAATTTTATTAACTAAATTTTAATAGTGTACCGTGTTGTATGCAGGGTGTCCCAACTAAAAGTAGGCTCCCTGAATAACTTTGGAGATAAAAAATTTTTGAAAAATTGGTGAAACACGTCGACCTTGTTTCCAAGGGGGACATATTTTAATGTAATACTTGTATACCTATCATCATCCCTCTACTCTACACGGTCACTAACTCAAAAAAATTCAAATGGCAAGGGGGGTTGAGTGATACATCTTTTTGAAAGGTCCTTCAATTCCCTGCATAACTGTGTATTTTTTTTTTAACTTTTACCGATTCGTTCTTAAGGAAAATAATTTTATTTTTGATGATTACACAGTCGAAGTCGTTTAAAAAATCTAAAATACACGGCACTGGGTATTGGAATTTATAAAAAAACTACATTTTTTAGTGCTCTCAAATCAACACGAGTTTCTTCGACAAAAACACTTTCCTTGTCCGTTTAGTTTTAGAATAATAAAAGACTCATACGTATTTGATAGTCCGGGAACATTAATTTGTTCACAACCAATTTTAAATCAAGATACATTTTACCAGAGTGAGTTCTCAAAATGGTTTATACCCTTCAGGAGAGAATAGAAATTGTCAGCATTTATTTTAAAAACGATAATTGTGCGCATATTCAATAGAAATCACCCAGATAAAAGGGTTGGTTTTCAGTATGTTTTACAATTATTGACAAAATTTATGGAAACAGGTTATGTAGGAAACAAAAAACATGAACCTCAGCGACCGATTAGGAATGAAGCAGTCGAAGTAGCAGTTCTGGGTCATTTGCAGATGGATAATACTCAGTCGATCAGGAAAGTAGCTGAGGCATCCGGTGTATCACGAAGCAGTGTTCATCGTAAAGACCCACAAATTTCATCCATATAAATTTAAATTGGTACACGAATTAAACGAAAATGATCCCGAACGTCGGCTTGAATTCTGTGAGATTTTTAGTAAACAATTAAGCGGTAATGCAAATCTACTGTACAATACGTGTTTTTCTGATGAATCGACATTTCAGTTAAATGGGGAGAGAAACAGGCACAATTGCAGGTATTGGAGTGAAACCAATCCACATTTGTTCATGGAAACTCATACCCAAAGGCCTCAGAAGTTAAATGTTTGGGCTGGCATCTTAAGGTATCACATTGTCGGGCCGTTTTTTAATCCTGACAATTTAAATGGCGAAAGGTACCTCGATCTGTTAGAAAATAACATCAATCCAATGATTACCCAAAGCCTCGAAGAAGATGATAATTTTTTAGAGCGCGAGCTGTTTTTTCAACAGGATGGGGCACCCCCACATTTTGCTATAGCAGTCCGTCAATTTTTGGATAATCGGTTTCCTGAGCGATGGATTGGAAGAAGAGGTCCTATGGAGTGGCCCGGTAGGTCACCCGATTTAACTCCCTTGGATTTATTTCTGTGGGGACATTTGAAATCGACGGTATTTGCAACAAAACCCGCATCTCTGGAGGAGTTACGTGAAAGAATTGTTCGAGAATGCCGTTTATTGACTCCAGATGTGTTCAGAACTGTTCGTACAGAATTTCAAGACAAATTATACTACTGTATGGAAGTTGGTGGGGGTCATTTTGAACAATACATACGATAATTTAAACTTCCTCTTTTTTTTTTATTTCCCGAACCTAAAATAATGAAACAAATTATTTCTCAGAAACGAATGGATAAAAGTTTAAAAAAATACACAATTATGTAGAGAATTGAAAGAACTTTCTAAAGATGTATCACTCGACCCCCTTTGCCATTTAAAATTTTTGAGGGGGTGGCCGTGTAGGGTAGAGGGATGATGATAGGATACAAGTATTACATTAAAATATGTCCCCCTTGGAAACAAGGTCGACGTGTTTTACCATTGTTTCAAAAAATTTTTATCTTCTAAGTTATTCAGGGTGCCTACTTTTTTGTTGGGACAGCCTATATATTCTAACGTACCGGGTGCCACAAAGTAGTGGCTCACCCTTATAACTTTTTATTTTTGAACGTCTCGAAATGAAACTAGGGGGTCTAGAGCCATTCAAAAAACTGCATTTTTTGGCATATGAAGTAATTGTACTCCACTTTGCGGCACCCGGTGTGTTTTGCGTGGTGAATAGTAACTGAAAATTTTTAAATATTTCTCGCAAAGGAGAAGAAAAAAAATAATAAAATTTCGTGCTGTGTTCCAGCTCTTGAAAATGTCGCCTTTAGGTGCATGAGCATAAGTGTCAAGTTTCAATGTTTATATATAGGCAACCAATGTGTCCATTGCAATGATCCAAGAAAATTTAAGGCTGATTTCAGAGTCATTTCAAAAGTTGCGTGATTTTTTGATAACCTGTTCATCGTATATTTTCATGTGCTGTACCTGATATCATTACAAGGATATTCCTTTATTATTTTTAATTTGTTTGTATAATGTTTTATTTGTATATGAGTGTTATGATTATTTTTTAAGAATAAGATAATAAATTTTTGTCTTTGAAAATGTTTTTTTTATTTAAGGAAAAAATAGGGACCCTATGTGTTTTAAAACCTTGAAATAAAATATGGATGGCAACGAATTAAACCCACAACAGTATTCAATAACATTTCTGTTTATAAAATCCTAGATTTGCAGGGAGTTATTTCGGTAATTTGGGAGGTTTTGTTCCTGATCTATCCCATCTAGATCCAATTCCTTAGCTACGCTACGTCGCTACACCGATGAGGAGCAATAACTCCGAAACTGTAGCTGTATAATTGCTTTTTATTTGGGATATGGCACTTAACCTTCTTTATTATGGTTTTGAACCCCAATAGCTCCATCTTTATTTTGATTGTATGTGCAAGGTGGAAATGAGTAGTACTCATAGAGCTCTATGTATCGACTGTTCTCATCGAGGCCCCAAATGTGATACGTGGTAATATGAAGACACTAATTGAGTACTGTGTACTCTACTTTCTAGCTTTATGTTAGTTTTTGTTCCTGATCAATCCTATCCTAGATCCAATTCCTTAGCTATGCTACGTCGATGAGGAGCACTAACTGCGAATAACGTGTTCGTAGCTGCATAGTTGTTGTTTTTTTTTAGGGGGGGGGATATGGTATTAAATAAACCTTCTTTATTTTAAATATTTTCACTCTCTGTACGTATTTCTAATAACATTTTCAAAAGGTTTCAGATACACCAAGTTTGTCCAAGATAATGTTACGTCAAGGTATCTCTGCCCAAAATGTCCCCTATCATATAAACAAAAAGGACATTTAGTACGTCATCTTAAATATTGTGGACTAGCACAATATAAATGTAATTTGTGTCGTAGAAAGTTTAGAGATCAAAGAATTCTCAGTCACCATTATTATTCAGTTCACAAGAATTTAGCAGTGAGTGATTAATTTATACAGTGTGTCCGTAAAGTATGGAATAAATTCATTATTTCTTAAATCAAAAATATTTAGAAAAAATCCTCGGACACGTCGATTCGTAATTTCAATTGCGAACCTTATCCTTTATTTTTTTGGTTATGACGTCATCACTGTCTCCGTTATGACGTCATCGATATTGTTTTAAGCGGAACACTATATATTTCTTCATTTTTGGATTCCGCTTCAACAGCTGATTCCAGAAATGTATCACACTTAGAGTCTAAAATTGATAAGTTGAATGATGCGGCCATTTTGAATATAAGAATTTACTAATTTTTCATGTTTTATTTGAACAAAGAATAGTCACTATAGCCAACGGTTAGTTAATAATAAAAACAATTTATAGTAAATGTTCGAACTGTACTTCTTATTGTAGCTGATGTTGTTTATTTCTGTTTTAATTCTCTCTTTTAATTCAACATGTTTTCCGGTTTGGTTTTATAAACTAAGTTTTTTAGATGGCCCACAGAAAATAATCTAATGGATTGAGGTCTGGTGACCTTGGTGGCAATTCAATTGGTCCACGTCTACCAATTTACCTGTTCAGAAATATTTGGTCAAGATACATTCGAACGTCTGCTTCATAATGGGGAGGCGCACCATATTGATGATACCACAGGCTTTCTTGAACATTTCTAGGAGTAATTCTACTGGGGAATAAATTTAATAACGTTGGGATGAGACAGCCCATTAAAAATTGGAGATATGTCCGTCCGTTTACATTTCCGTCGAAAAAATAGGGACCAATGATTCTATTTCTTGCAATTCCCGCACACATTTACCTTTTTTGGATACTGTGTGCTTCTCCCACATTCTTCGAGGGTTTTGCCTTGCCCAGTATCTACAATTCTGACGATTCTCTTCACCATTTAATTTCGAAGACATTCATCGGAGGAAATAATATTTTTTATCAGAAAAGGATCACCATTGCACATATTCATTATTGTTTTACAAAATTGTATCCTCTGATCTGGATCATCATCATTTAGTTCTTGCACATGCCGAATCTTTAAGGGATACCGTTTTTCTAATTTTAATACTGTTTGTACTGACGTTTTAGTAACATCATAATCGCGACTAACATGGCGAACGCTGGTATTTGGATTTTCTTCAACAGTCAGTAAAATATTTAATTTTGTATCCTCGTCACCACCTCGGCGACCTTTTTTGAGTAAATCTTTCACCGTACCAGTCTCTCTAAATTTTTTTCAATTTTACTTACTGTCGATTTAGTTATGGGTTGTATTGGATATTTAGTATTAAATAAATTACATACTTCTTGTTGAGTTCGGATCCTATCACCATACCCAATTACCGTAAGAGTTTTAATTCTCTGCTTTACAGATACACTCATACACTCACTATTACTGTGGTAAAGTATTATTAAGTGATTCACTGTCTAAGACGATAATAACAAGACATAAAACTAACAAAAACTAGCTACTTCAAAAATTAGTAAAATACGTGTGCACAGTTTTATCATCTCCAGATGATGCCAACTTGGTTGATGAAACGCGCGTCGAGTGTAGTATATAGTGTTTTGGTGTTTCGTAGAAAACTACATCAGTGTTAACTTCACATTAAAGGTTCCAACCCACTCCAGGAATAAAAAACGTGTTTATTTTACTTTTTACATGTTTTTTTAAATGCCTGTATCTTCCCACTTATCAATTTTAGACCCTAAATGTGATACACATTTGAAATTAGCTGTTGAAGCAAATATACAGGGTGTTCAAGTTAAAAAAACATTGATGACGTCATAACGGAAATAGTGATGATGTCATAACCAAAAAAAAAAAATGGTAAGGTGTGCAATTGAAATTAAAAATCTACATGTCTGAGGATTTTTTCTAAATATTTTTGGTTTAAGAAATAGGTAATGAATTTACTCCATACTTTACGGATACACTGTGTAATATGTTAAGCGACTTACACACACTGAAACTTGTTGCGATGCAAGCATCGACTAGGTTTTATGATGCTAGTTAGAGTTGGAGAACTGAAACTGATGCAAGTTTCATGAAACTTGGAGTCGATGCATGCATCGCGACATGTATCAGTGTGTGCCGCTTTACGTACAAAGTCGGAAATTGGGCAGTGATGTCATTGACCGGCAATTGTCAACAGTCAAATTGAATGGACAATATGAAGAGTACACGGTAATAGATTCTGTCGAGTATTTCAAGAGACATGAAGAGAATTTTACGGTGTTCCAGTTTAAGTGCCTACCTCTCCATTACTAGAATTTAAGAAAAATGTAGTAAACAAATTAATATATGCTTGAACTGGATATTATATTTGAAATATGGAACCACAATTATGAAGTTTTAAATCGCTAACTTGTTCTGGCCCTAGGGCATAAACAGACAAATAGGCTGACAGACCTGACAGATGCATAGATACTAGACCTTTTTTGGTATCTAATGACCCCAAAAGATGCAATTTTTTTTGATATCTCGAATCGCATAAGTCGTGTCTAGACTCTAGACGAAGCCGACTTTGGTCGTTCATACCAATGAGAACGGCCCCTTAAATCCAGCCCGTTGACCATTGACATTTGTCTTGGTTTTTGAGCCTGAGTGCACCTTTAGACCGATATATTACAGTTTCTTTTCGAGATTGCAATATATTCAAGGTTGTATTCCTGATGTAGCGTTTGAGTCTCTGTTTTTAAAGTTTAGTAATTTGCAGCTTTTATGTACAAAAAGCTAATTTATGAAATTGCTTTGAAATGAAGCATTTCAAAAATATTTTTTCTAAAGAATAAATAAAGAAAAGGAAGAAATAACTAAAAATAGTAGTATATTCTGATGAGTGGTAAATTGTGTTGCAAATATGTATTATTGGCATAAATTTTTTTTGTACATATTTTATCTCTTCTGTAAGTTTCCTAAATTGTACATTTTTCCCTAAAACTCGTATGATTTAGAGCTGAGTTATACAGAATGTTTCGAGAATATTGGGGCGCCACTCATTTTTGACGTCAAACCAAGTCAATTTAACATAAAAAGTAGGGGTGTACCTTTTTTATTTTCAAGGTACCTATCGAGTACTGTTAAAGTCAAAATGTTTGTTAAATCTTTGTCTCTATTTCAGCGGCTATGACATGTATCGATTTACAATTTGGTGAGGGGTATCTTTTTGAGGTTCATGATTACAATGGTGATATTACCCACATCATAATTTATAAAGGGCACTAGTTACAGTATTTGGTTTGACATCAAAAACCTGCAGCTAAGCGGTGTCCCAACATTTTCGAAACACCCTGTATATCAAAACAAAAATCAAGGTCAAAACTTTGAGATTTAATGTATTAGTTTATTTCAAACTTACTTGCGTCTTCCTTGACGGCGGTGAAGTTTGAAAGAAACTATAAATTCTTAAATTATGTAGCTCATCCACCAATCAGATAAAACATAAAAATGAGGCTGTGTCATAAACGGTACATCACTTTTACTTCCCTTAGAGTAAAATTCAGTAAACTAAAACATAAATATAAATATAAAAAATGCACATCAATTGCTTTTACCTTTAAATTAGTTTAAAAAGCATATGATCATGGTCACTGTTTACTTAAAACTTTTGGTACGAGTTTTTCACTGTTCGGTTCCAGTCGCAAATTTGACCTCATAAATAAGAAATGGCTCATAAAAATTATATACCATTGATGATATCCAATGTTTGTGTGATATGCATATATAATGTTTATATTGTTAATATATGATATACAAATTATATAAATCAAGTTATTTTTAAAACATTTATAAATATTGTACTATATCCGATAATAAATTTTTCTAATCAGCTACGCTTTGTTCATTCCTATTTGGGAGCTTCTAGGATTAAAATATATAACTTCTTCATTCTGGAAATATAAAATGTGAGTTTTAATATAGTTTTATTAATTTGGTTCTGCCAGGCTGGTCACAGATATTTACTTCTGGAGATGCTGCCATAATGGGAAACTCTTTTATTTGTACATACAGTATTTGTACATACAGTATTTGTACATACTGTATTTGTACATACAGTATTTGTACATACAGTGCATACAGTATTTGTACATACAGTATTTGTACATACAGTGCAAATCAACTACAATATTTTAACATCCACGTAACCACTGTTCGATTCACATGTATTAAGCCCTCACTTTGTCTGCAAATATCCTAAACATGGCGGAGCAGAATTTTTTTTTAAATTGTGTATTCATTGTGTCTATTCTAAATCACTCACCAAAATTTTATTAACTTAAGAAACCGTTATGGAGATTTTTAATTCAACTAAACAATTTACCCATTTTTTTCTCGTCATATTAAACTTAAAGTGGGCAATTTTTTGCAAATTTTATAATTATATGAAGAAATAAATATCTTCTTTATGTGGTAATTTTTTTTCAAAATTCTTTGGCAATTACTTGTTTTCAGACCGACGTAAATGTTTGTATAAGTTTGAAATAAAATTACAAGCAATAAATAAAAATTATATCTCTAATGTTGCTTTCAATAGGTTTCAGATACAGCAAATTTACTCAGGATAAAATGACTGCGAAGTACCTTTGCCCCAATTGTCCGTTATCATACAAACAGAAGGGACACTTAGTACGACACCTTAAATATGAATGTGGAGTGAGTCCACAATTTCAGTGTCATGTATGTTCCAGAAAATTTAAACACAAAAGTATCCTTAAGAACCACTGTTTTTTTATTCACAAAGAAATGATGATAGATAGTTAAATTTCTTCAGATGTGTATCTTAAAATATTATATTTACTAGTATTATTTTGTATTAATGAAATAAAAATATCAAAAAGCTAGTAAAAGTCCTATTCCCTCTATTCCTCAAAATAAATCAAGGAAATTGAACTACAAAAGTATAGAGTACATTTGCATGTAATTGATTTTTATGCAGAAGCAATAATTGTACAATAATAATAATAATAATAATATGCTTTATTTGCCCAACAGGTAACCCCTCTTACAGGACAAAGTTTCAGTACAAAATATGCGTAAAATATTATACTTAAATCTTATACTTATATTAAACTATAAACTTGTCAACTAAGATCATAAACTTAAAATCATAATGCTATAGCAGCATTAAAAAAAAAATAATACAAAATTTGAAGCCGAGTATAGTAAAAGTAAAAGTACCTACATAATAATAATAATAATAATAATAATAATAATAATAATATTTATTTATATATAATGATACAATAATACAATGGTAGTAACAATGGTGTACCATCTAATAGTTATACAAATAAATATTCGAAAAACCCACAAGGAAAATTCCGCGCATGGGTGAAATATTCACTGTAACCAATACATAATAACCACAGTTTTATACAGGAGTAAATAAGTTTATATACAATTTGTAATAGTTAAAATTATTTGCTAATAATGTTAAAATATTTAATAGTTAGGTAAGTACATTCAACATTCAAGTTACTGACTAATGAACATATACGTAATTACTATTCTAGTTTATTATGCTTAAGTTTTAGGTATATGACAGTGTTGGTATGAAATATTACTTATATAGTGATCTTATATGGATTCTTTTTATATTTAAGTGTTTTTTCGTCAATCATACTGTTAATATCTTTCCTTGTATGTCGTTTTATCCAAGACTTAATTTCTGATTTAAAATGCTTACAATTAGATATGTGCCTTATATTCGTTGGGAGGGTGTTAAATATTTTTGTGGAGAGATAGTTATGACTTCTTTGTCCAATAGTTTTAAAAATCTTGGGTAATTCTAATGCACATTCCTTGTATCTTGTGTTGTAAATGTGGTTAATTACATTTTTTTTGTTTTTGTTTTTGAAACAATGTAACAAAAGGGCTTGGCAAAATAGTTGTCTAATATCAAATATTCCTATTTCATTGAATAGTTGATCTGATGAGTAAGTTTTACATTTATTATATATAATTTTTAATATCCATTTCTGAATAACCTCAACTTTTTTTGTAATGATTATTGGTTACACTACCCCATGCTATTATACCGTATGTGAGATAGGATTTCACCAACGCATAATATACTGAAGTTAACTGCCTTTCATCTAAAAAAAGTTTTTAATAGTTTTATTTTTGATAACACACACCTTAGTTGTTTGACTAATTTGTCGGTGTGGACACCCATCTCATATGACAGTCCAATATCATGGCTCCGTGGTCTAGAGGTAACGTACTTGCCTCGAAACCTCGGGGTCCCGGGTTCGATTCCCGGTCGAGGAACTGGGATTTTTCTGTGAGAGAGATTAATCGTAGTATACTCGGATATTGGGTGTGTGTCCATTGTCTCTAAATGTGTAGCCCTCTCCCACACAAAGTCATTTCAGACCTTCAGGGATAAAGGGGGTTGTAATTTCATGTGGTGTTATTATTATTATTATTATTATTATAATATCACCCCTAAATATTTGATATTTTGTTTTGATTGAATCAGATCCCGGATTGCTAGAGAAGTGAAAGTTGGTAAACTGTTTTCGTAGCTGGCAAATGGTAGATAAAATGTTTACTGAAAATTTATGGATAATAATTTTTTATTGAAAAAGTCTATCACCGCGGGAAAGTTTTCCTCCACTTTCCTTTTTAATACGTCCCATGATTCAGCCTCGAAGAAAATTGCAGTATCGTCCGCAAAGCTTATGATTTTACCAGCACAAGATATTTGAAATAACTTTTACATAAATAGTAAAAAGTAGTGGACCAAGTACAGTTCCCTGTGGTACACCACACTGAACTGTTTGAAAGTTACTGTGTATGTTCTCCATTTCTACACAATGTTGTCTCTCCGTGAGATAACTAGTCAGGAGTTGTTTGACTACACCACGCAGACCAATATCACTTAAGCTATCCAACAAATCTACATGACTAACTGTATCGAATGCTTTAGCTAGATCTACGAAGATGCAAAGCGACTTTTTTTGTTATCTAAGGCTTTATAAATTCTTTCTGTTAAATTAGCAATAGCATCCTCTGTACATCTACCCTCGCGAAAACCATACTGCCCATCAGATAATAGGTCATATTTCTTTAGAAATGTTACTATTCTGGATTTTAAAATCTTTTCATACATTTTCGCAAAATTAGATATCATTGATATTGGTCTGTAGTTATTTACTTTTAGTTTGTCTCCAGATTTGTATACAGGTTTTATCACAGCAATTTTAAGCTTTCTTGGAAAAACACCACATTGAATAGATAAGTTTACAATATGTGCAAAGGGTTTGGACACTTGATCCACTATTTGTTTCAACGTTTCACTTGTTATGTTATCAAAGCCTGGGTTTTTTTTGTCTTTCAGAGACAAGATTAAGTTCCTAACTTCAACAGACGTAGTCTCTTCTAAATATAGAGTATTTTTTACACCCTTCTTGTTTTGTCTCTGGCTATATGTTACTACTTGTTTAGCTCTTATTTTGTTTACTAAATTTATTCCCACACTATTGAAAAAAGTTGTTAAATTCATTCGTTATTTGTTGTTTTTCAGATATCCTCATCGTTTTCATTAATTATTTTATTTTACATGATATATAATATGGTAAATCGTATAGTGCACATTAATCTCACTAGCTATTAAAATAGTTCAGATATAGATGAGAAGGAAGGAAATAACAATTATAATAATTAAGACAGGTAAATAATATAAAACAATAATTAATTCGTGTGGTAATATTTGAGCATTTTGAAGAATGTAAATAAATAAAATAAAAAGGCAGAGGCATAAAGAAGATTTTGGTTCTAAATATTAAGATTATATTTCAAAAGATTATCTAGCATATTTCAATAGCTCTTTTTGTGTACAAGTGTTTATATCACAGTATTAACTTATTTTGTTAAAATTATAACACATGCAATATATAGGTGACTTTAATATCACCTTGCTGTTGGCTCGAATATTGTAAAATGTGAAATTTTGTCGAAAATGCACTCTAGCAATCAGTAGATTAATTTGTGAAAGAATTTGAGGACAATCAATTTTATTATGTTTCTGGAGAAAAATTAGCGTGGAAGAGATTCGTCGAAATTCCAGACTCTCAAAATTAAAGCTAGCCAAAAGATACATATTATCTACCTCTCTCTTGGGATAATTACCTGTAGATCCAAAAGATGAGAACTTTAGAAATTTTTTAGATTTTAGTATAATTATTGAACTTAATTTATTAAATTTAAATTCTTCTTCAATTGTAATAATTATTCTATTAGATTGAATATCTTTTTTATTTATAAGTATAAGTATTTGAACCTGTTCTAGCGTATTTTTTGTGGATAAGGTAATCGGGGTTCCAGATTATGCTTCCATACTCGATCACTGATCTTACGTAAGTATAGTATTTTAGACATGTGAATTAGTAAATGATTTATAATTTCTTATGATAAAGCCCAGCATTTTGATTGCTTCTTTAGACTTAATATTCGTATGTTCGGCAAAGCTGGATCGAAATATATGCCTAAGTCTTTGATTGTATTTGTGTGTTCTAGGACAGTATCATTGATTCTGTAGTTGTAGATAATATGATTTATCTTTCTTGTATAAGTACATTTTGACACTGATGCCAACTTTGTTAAGAATACACCAATTGTTGACTGCGTCGAGGACTAATACAATCATTTACGGAATTTATGCGGTTGAAAATTTTTAAATCATCTTCAAATATCAGAGAAACACATTGTAGTTCAATACACAGATCATTTATAAATAACAGAAATAATAAGGGCCCGAGATTGGAGCCTTGTGGTACTCCGGATGGTGCCAAGTATGTCGATGATTTATGTCCGTTGTAAAATACAAATTGCTTTATCTCTGTTAGGTGTGATCGAAAAAAGTTTAGTAGGTTTAGGGTAAATCCAAACTTTTCCAACTTTTGTAGAAGTAGCTGATGATCAATGTGGCCGAAAGCTTTGGCAAAGTCCGTATACAAAGTATCTAATTGACCCTGTTCATCTATGACTTTAGACACGGTTTGACTGAAGGACACTAGGTTCGTAACAGTAGATCTGTTAGACATGAATCTGTGCTGACATGGAGATAATTAGTTCTTTGTGGACAAATATATTCGATTGTATAAAATTATTTCCAGCACTTTTGCAAAATTGCACAGAAGAGAAATTTGTCTATAATTGCTTACACAGACCATATCCCCTGCTTTAAAAATTGGAAAAGCTTTTGCTACTTTCCATTAGCTGGAAAAGACTGACGTTTTAACGGAAAGGTTAAACAGGAGGAATAATGATATGGAGAGTGCATCACCGCAGTCTTTCACCAGAAATGATGGTATAAGATCAGGACCGGATGTCATTTTATTCTTTAATTTTTTTATAGCATCCTTTATTTCTGACAGAAATGTTTTTTATACTGATAGTTTCGAAATTGTTGTATCGGGTCACATCGTTATTTTGCGTGCTGCTACTTGGAGCACTGTACACTGTACTAAAGAATTCGGCAAATACGTTTATAATTTCTTGTGAATTATCATATTATTTATCCTTATATGACATTTTTCCAGGTATTCTTGTTTGTTGTTTTTTCGATTGTATGAAGGACCAGAAGTGTTTTGGATCGGAGGATACTGAGGTCTGTATACCAGAGATATATTGTTGATAAGCTAAATCGATCTGCAGTTTTATTGAAGCTGCAAGTTGTTTATATTGTTCGAGATAATAGTTGAAATTTTGCTTTTTTGATTTTGCTGAAATATTTGTCTTTCTGTCTGATGTTATTGATTATTTCACTGACATATCATTTTGGATATAATGAAGCCTGTTGTAGAATTCTTCAAGAGCTAAATTGATATCTGAAAAGTTTTGTAGATTATACCAATCGGTTTCAGAAATAGCTTTGTATAGAGCTGGGTAATTGGCTTTCCCTAAAATTGTAAGCCTTCTGATTATTAGGGGATGTAACGTTTGTGCATTTTAAGAAAAGCTTTGTTTTGACGAGAAGAGCTGGGTGATAAATATCCTGTTTTACAAGTGACGCATTATCGTGTAGAATCTCACACTTTAGATTCGAGAAAACAAGATTGAGCCGACGGCTGAATTACTGAGTATTTTATTATGTTGCTGAATATCGAAGAAGATTGCAAAGTTAGTAATTATATTGGTCTTCCTGTCATTATTTTCATTGTTAACATAGAGTGATACATTAAAGTCTCCAAAAACAAGTATTTTTTATTTAAGATAAAGCTTAATTGTCCTAATGATTCAAAAAACAGTTCGTATTGTTCTAAGTTAGTTTTAGGTGGTATATAAATAACAAAAATATATACTAATGTAAATTGAAATTGACATTTACAATAATAGGAAATGAAGCTGAAAAGAATGGAAGTTAAATTTTTTCTTACCTTAGATGTTGTTTACATGCTAGAAGCACCCTTTCGTCTGCTGTGTATTTAGTCAGATGTAATTCCTATCGCTTCTCTGCGCCCTATATGTCTCCGGGAATAATTCAACACTCAGTACTTCTTTTTGGTGCCACGTTTCAGTTAACGCTACTAAGTCGAATTCACATTGTGCAACGGATGGATAAAACTGTTGTATTCTACTGTTAAGGCCTCTGACATTTTGATAGCTGCAGGTAAGTTCTTGGAGTCGATTAAGAGTTAATTCTGGTAGTTTTTTGTCGTTTTATGGGGTAAATTCTTGGAGTCGGTTAAGAGTTAATTTTGGTAGTTTTTTGGCAAGATTGTTGGGACACCGTGTATATATTTTATGGTGAGATCCTCACCGGAATTGTTTCCTTGCTTTAGTTCGATTTGCAATCTTTTCATGTACTCTACCTGTTTAGGCGTTTTATCGTCATAAATTGAGAATATTAACTATTAGCTAAATGTATTTTATTTCTCAAGATTGTTCGAACCACATCTGCATCAGAGTTACCTTTAGTAACCGAAGTGTTCTTTCTTTTCTGAGGCGCATAATTCTAATAGGTTTTACTTCGTTTTCGGGTATTATTTTCTGCAGTACGTTATTTATTTTGACACTGTCGTGTTCGATACGTTCCTGCACTGGTCCATTGTGCGCTGGTACTCCGAGAATTACTATGATTTTATTAAATTTTTTATTTCTCCTAATTGTCCCATATATACAGGGTGAGTCAGTTTTTTTGTAGACAAACTTTAACAGGAGATAGAACACATGTTTTTAAAAAGAAAAGTTCCTATAAACATATGTCGTAGAAGGCTTCGTTTCCGAGATACAGGGTGTTGAATATAATTTTTTTTCTCGAATTTTCATTATAACTTATAAACGAATGCTTAGATTTTTTCCATGTTTGGGGGATACCTAATGCCTATTAATTAAGGGGCATAAAACAAGCGATAAGAATGTTCAAAAACTTGCACAGTAGTGGAATGGAGGGGGTGCTCAACCCCTTTCTTAAACAGAACTTCTACACCAATGACTATTTTTTAAAAAAAACTGTTATTTTAATTATCTACATACAGTTTAACAAAAATAATGTCCCTTCTGTTTCGAAATTCCTGTGCGTTTCCGAGTTATTTTGATTTTTAGTGTTTGATGTGGTACTAAATTAAGTAATTTATTTATTATCAATAATTATCGGCTAAATATTTAATTCTTTCAACGAAACCTACCTAAATATGGTTTGTTATGGATTCTAAAAAAGCCGAAATCTCTTATTCTTTATGTCTTTCCAATGTAGTCAAAATAAATATTTGTTATTTCAAGCCATACTCAAATACAAGACTTTTATAAGTTGAAATCTGTTTAGTACACAAATTTTAACAATCCTTATTTATTATGTGCTGCGTAAATACTAATGTACTGCAACTAAATTACAAAAAAAAAACATTGAATGAACATTGATTTCAATGTTTATGGAGAAAATTTTTGAATTTATAACAATATTTAATTAACAATTGTGGAATTAATAACAATTGTTGCAATAACGATTTGTTAAATAACAATTACAACAATTAATAACAATAACACTTTGTTCAAAATGTAAACCATTCTTTTCAATACACATTTCACAGCGACGTACAATAGAACGTCTTAAGTTAACTAAATGATGCGCCCTTATTTCATTGCAAGCATCTCTGATGCGATTGTGAAGTTCTTCAAGTGTATTAACCGGAGTGGTATATACTTTTTCCTTAATGAATCCCCACACAAAAAAGTCAAGTGTAGTTAAATCGGGGGATCTGGGAGGCCACGACACTGGACCTCCACGACCTATCCACCTCCCCGGATAGTTATTGTTTAGCCAATTTCTTACAATTCTGCCATAATGGGTCGGGCACCCATCAAGATGAATCCAAGACTGTCATATTAAATCCAAAGGAATGGCTTCCCACATATTGCCATGCTCTTCTTCTAAAAATTGTAGGAAATTTTCTGAATTTACACGTTGTGGCAAGAAATAAGGTCCAAACACGTGGTTGCCGTAAATTCCAATCCAGACATTTGTAATAAATTCATGTTGAAAACTTCTTGGTCGAATGGCATGTGGGTTTTCATGTACCTATACATGCAGATTGTGAAAATTTATTGTACCACGACGAGTAAAACAGGATTCATCAGTCCACAGTATGTTGGATAAGAAATCTCTATTATTTTGAATGGAGTTAAGAACCCACCTACAATAATTAAGTCTTCGTTCGGCGTCGCCTGGACATAAACCTTGAACAGGTTGAAAATGATATGGGCGTCTGTAATCCCGTTTTAAAACCCGGCAAATTTTACTTTGGGAAATATCAAGAGCAACAGCAGTACGTCAAGTACTTGTCGTTGGGTTCCTATTAAATTCACGCAATATACCCTCTCCAATTCTATCTCGTCCACGATTTTTCTGTCGGCTCCCATGTACATTTTCCAAACCCTGGTTAACAAATCGACGGTGGATACTCACAAAAATGGAATGATGAGGTTGTCGTCTATTTGGAAATCTTCTTCGATACTCCCTAGCAGCGTATCTTGAATTCCCATTTGCGAACCCATAAATAAAATGAATGTCTTCTTGTTCGCTATTTGTAAATATAAACGGTATGTTACACTAATTAAAAGCTGGCAAATCAAATGAAATAACTTTTTAAACTTAAAAACAATAATTAATAACAGTGAAAATATTCAAGATGAAGCAAGAGTGTTTGTAGATAAACTTGTAATAAGTCAAACTGTCGTTTCAAAATATGATATTATTTAATACTTACTTGTTTTCCAAGAAGTATAATATTTTGTTGCAATACACAATTGTATTTGTTAGTTTCAAATGGAAATTATTTAGCAAAGAACAACGAAAATTGAAACGGAAATTGGTACATACACAAGTTTAATAAAACTTAAAGAAACTTCTTAAAACTGTTTGGCAACTGCACAATAATGTATTAATGTAACAGATTTCAACTTATAAAAGTCTTGTATTTGAGTATGGCTTGATATAACAAATATTTATTTTGACTACATTGGAAAGAGATAAAGAATAAGAGATTTCGGCTTTTTAGAATCCTTAACAAACCATATTTAGGTAGGTTTAGTTGAAAGAATTAAATATGTAGCCGATAATTGATAATAAATAAATTACTTAATTTAGTACCACATCAAACACTAAAAATCAAAATAACTCGGAAACGCACAGGAATCTCGAAACAGAAGAAGGGACATTATTTTTGTTAAACTGTATGTAGATAATGAAAATAACAGTTTTTTAAAAAATAGTCATTGGTGTGGAAGTTCTGTTTAAGAAAGGGGTTGAGCACCCCCTCCACTCCGCCACTGTGCAAGTTTTTGAACATTCTTATTGCTTGTTTTATGCCCCTACGACATATGTTTATAGGAACTCTTCTTTTTAAAAACATGTGTTCTATCTCCTGTTAAAGTTTGTCTACAAAAAACTGACTCACCCTATATATATATATATATATATATATATATATATATATATATATATATATATATATATATATATATATATATATATATATATATATATATATATATATATATATATACAGGGGCTTACGAAATAGGGGGGCTCCTAATTAAAATGCCCATAATTTTTTTCCTTGAAATATTTTCCATTTTTTACTTTAAATATGATTTCTCAGACGAATTTTTAAATAAAATGTACTCTTGGGGAAAAGTCGTAGAACGGTTTTCTCTAAAACCTAATTGAAAAGTTCGATATGAAAAGGGCGATTGATCAATTGCGTCTTCAAAAAATCAAAGTTGGCTTATTTCAACCTGTCAAGTTGTAATTGTATACTGTAAAATGGAAGACAATTCTGTTGAAGAAATGGCGAATATGAATTTCATGTATGGCAAGGTCAATGGGAACGCTTCCAAAGCGTGTAGGCTTTATGAAGAATCATTTAATGATGGCAGAAAGATTCCCTATGACAAAACCTTCACCAGTTTACATCTCAGACTTTGTGAAAGAGGTACTCTCAAAAATAATTCAAGTAATTATGGGAAACATCGTACCACTCGCACCGTAGAAGTAGAGGAAAGGGTCCTAGAATTAGTAGCAGCTATGCAGGAACCAGCCCAGCACCAGGAGAATTGTTATACAAGACTCATGATACAGTCGTTGCCTAACACTGGAACACATAAAGGCGACATTTTCGAGGGTTAGAACAGCACAGATTTTTTCTCCTTTGGAAGAAATATTTAAGATCTTTTAGTTACCATTCACCATGCACAAAATATGTTGTTAGAATACTACGTAGAACAGATAAGCTCAAGGTGACGACAGACGACAGATCAACTTAGTGTGCAACAGGCAACAATTGAACACTCCTAACAAGTAATCGAATAAATGGCATTTGACACCGAATGAGATATATTTATAATTTAAATTTAATGTGCTTCATCAGGGTAGCCAGCACATTTAAAGAATCCAAAGTAACCAAACTTGTAAACCTTAATGTAATAAACATTAATGGCTTCAGAGAACAGAATAATTGATAAGATTTGTAAAAGTTAGTAAATAATAATTAACAAAAATTTTCAGTTAATATTATTTTTCATTCCACTCTATATTTTAACTTTTATCAAGAAGAGGAACTTAATTTGTTTTTAAATTATTTCATTGGCCCTAATAAGGGGTATTTCCACTATATAATTTCAATTATTCTGTTCTCTGAAGCCATTAATGCTTATTACATTAAGGTTTATAAGTTTGGTTACTTTGGATGGATGGATTTAAATGTGCTGGCTACCCTGATGAAGCAATGCAGGCGGAAACACGTGTCGGTAGATAATTTAAAGTTTTTTAAAGTGAGTGTCAACTGGTGAGTACCTTGTGTTTTATTTATTTTTGGTTTTACTGGACAGAATAGTTGAAATTAAAAATAACATTATTGAGTCAGTAATACTGAACATAATGTGCATATTATCTTTTTTGTAATCCAAGTTTCAGCGTTTTGGCAAATAGCCGGGAAAATAATTGTTTAAAAAGATATATGTTATACTTATCTGTGATAAGATTTGTAAAAGTTAGTAAATAATAATTAACAAAAATTTTCAGTTAATATTATTTTTGATTCCACTCTATATATTTATAAATTAATTTACCTTCAATTTGAAATTAAATATTTCAAGAAGAAACATATAACTAGCATAGGTAAGATATAACTTATTAACTTATTAACTTATTAACTTATTAACTTATTTACTTATCAACTTATTAACTTATTTACTTACTAACTTATTAATAAGAAACTAATTATCTTTTGTTTTCTAAATACCGTTCGATAGGTTCGGTGGGTGGTTCTACACCCAAAAATATAAAGAACAGTTCGGAAATGCTTCCTAACGGAGCTACGCCCTCCAAAGATGGTACAAAAATTTTTTTCTTGATTTTTTTTAAACTACTAAATACTACTCGATGTGAAAAGTGCAATTGATCAATTGCGCCTTTAAAAAATCAAATTTCGCTTATTTCAACCTGATAGAAATGTCATTAAATGTACATAAATAAATAAAGTGAACTGAATTCATATCACATGTTTATTATTTATCATTACAAAAGGTGTTCAAAATGCTTCCCATTCATTTCGATTCAGGTTCTCAATCGCTTTTTCATGGATCTCATTAAGAATAGATCTTAAAACACCAGGTTTATTTTTTATGAGTCCGCATCCATCTATCACCCTATGCTCCAATTCTTGAACATTTTGCATAAACCAAAGATTTTAAATAGACCCATATGAAGTAGTCAAGTGGATTTAGATCCAGAGAACGAGGTGGCCAAGCTACAGGGCCACCTCGACCTATCCATCGCTCATGGTAAGCAGCATATAAATGTGCCCTAACGTCCAAACTAAAATGTGCCGGTGCCCCATAGTGCCTAAAATACATGTTATACATAAAATAGTAGTCACAGTCGAGCAAATTTTCTAAAATATTTTCCAGAAAATCTAGGTAATTTTGACCGTTCAAACGATTTGGCAAAATATAGGGTAATGGTCACCAAGTATCCCCACCCAAACAATGATGAAAAATCTATCTTGATGACTCGATTAAAAAATTTGAAATGGGTTTTTGTCAGCCAATGCATGAAAATTGTGAAAATTGACTATTCCATCCCTAGTGAAAGCGGTTTCATCGGTGAAAAGTATGCTAGTAAAAAAATTAGAATCCTCGTGCCAGTTTCGCCTAATCTATTGACAAAAGTTCATCCTGGGCAGAAAATCCTCAGGTTTTAATCCCTGGACTCTCTGTAGGTGGTAAGGATAAAGCAACTGTTCATTAAGAATTTCCAAAACTCTTCTTTTTGGAAAGCCCTCTTGTATAACAATTCTCCTGGTGCTGGGCTGGTTCCTGCATAGCTGCTACTAATTCTAGGACCCTTTCCTCTACTTCTACGGTGCGAGTGGTACGATGTTTCCCATAATTACTTGAATTATTTTTTGAGAGTACCTCTTTCACAAAGTCTGAGATGTAAACTGGTGAAGGTTTTGTCATAGGGAATCTTTCTGCCATCATTAAATGATTCTTCATAAAGCCTACACGCTTTGGAAGCGTTCCCATTGACCTTGCCATACATGAAATTCATATTCGCCATTTCTTCAACAGAATTGTCTTCCATTTTACAGTATACAATTACAACTTGACAGGTTGAAATAAGCCAACTTTGATTTTTTGAAGACGCAATTGATCAATCGCCCTTTTCATATCGAACTTTTCAATTAGGTTTTAGAGAAAACCGTTCTACGACTTTTCCCCAAGAGTACATTTTATTTAAAAATTCGTCTGAGAAATCATATTTAAAGTAAAAAATGGAAAATATTTCAAGGAAAAAAATTATGGGCATTTTAATTAGGAGCCCCCCTATTTCGTAAGCCCCTGAAAAAAAAAAAAAAAAAAAAAAAAAAAAAAAAAAAAAAAAAAAAAAAAAAAAAAAAAAAATATATATATATATATATATATATATATATATATATATATATATATATATATATATATATATATATATATATATATATATATATATATATATATATATATATATATATATATACAGGGGCTTACGAAATAGGGGGCTCCTAATTAAAATGCCCATAATTTTTTTCCTTGAAATATTTTCCATTTTTTACTTTAAATATGATTTCTCAGACGAATTTTTAAATAAAATGTACTCTTGGGGAAAAGTCGTAGAACGGTTTTCTCTAAAACCTAATTGAAAAGTTCGATATGAAAAGGGCGATTGATCAATTGCGTCTTCAAAAAATCAAAGTTGGCTTATTTCAACCTGTCAAGTTGTAATTGTATACTGTAAAATGGAAGACAATTCTGTTGAAGAAATGGCGAATATGAATTTCATGTATGGCAAGGTCAATGGGAACGCTTCCAAAGCGTGTAGGCTTTATGAAGAATCATTTAATGATGGCAGAAAGATTCCCTATGACAAAACCTTCACCAGTTTACATCTCAGACTTTGTGAAAGAGGTACTCTCAAAAATAATTCAAGTAATTATGGGAAACATCGTACCACTCGCACCGTAGAAGTAGAGGAAAGGGTCCTAGAATTAGTAGCAGCTATGCAGGAACCAGCCCAGCACCAGGAGAATTGTTATACAAGAGGGCTTTCCAAAAAGAAGAGTTTTGGAAATTCTTAATGAACAGTTGCTTTATCCTTACCACCTACAGAGAGTCCAGGGATTAAAACCTGAGGATTTTCTGCCCAGGATGAACTTTTGTCAATAGATTAGGCGAAACTGGCACGAGGATTCTAATTTTTTTACTAGCATACTTTTCACCGATGAAACCGCTTTCACTAGGGATGGAATAGTCAATTTTCACAATTTTCATGCATTGGCTGACAAAAACCCATTTCAAATTTTTTAATCGAGTCATCAAGATAGATTTTTCATCATTGTTTGGGTGGGGATACTTGGTGACCATTACCCTATATTTTGCCAAATCGTTTGAACGGTCAAAATTACCTAGATTTTCTGGAAAATATTTTAGAAAATTTGCTCGACTGTGACTACTATTTTATGTATAACATGTATTTTAGGCACTATGGGGCACCGGCACATTTTAGTTTGGACGTTAGGGCACATTTATATGCTGCTTACCATGAGCGATGGATAGGTCGAGGTGGCCCTGTAGCTTGGCCACCTCGTTCTCTGGATCTAAATCCACTTGACTACTTCATATGGGTCTATTTAAAATCTTTGGTTTATGCAAAATGTTCAAGAATTGGAGCATAGGGTGATAGATGGATGCGGACTCATAAAAAATAAACCTGGTGTTTTAAGATCTATTCTTAATGAGATCCATGAAAAAGCGATTGAGAACCTGAATCGAAATGAATGGGAAGCATTTTGAACACCTTTTGTAATGATAAATAATAAACATGTGATATGAATTCAGTTCACTTTATTTATTTATGTACATTTAATGACATTTCTATCAGGTTGAAATAAGCGAAATTTGATTTTTTTAAAGGCGCAATTGATCAATTGCACTTTTCACATCGAGTAGTATTTAGTAGTTTAAAAAAAATCAAGAAAAAAAATTTTTGTACCATCTTTGGAGGGCGTAGCTCCGTTAGGAAGCATTTCCGAACTGTTCTTTATATTTTTGGGTGTAGAACCACCCACCGAACCTATCGAACGGTATTTAGAAAACAAAAGATAATTAGTTTCTTATTAATAAGTTAGTAAGTAAATAAGTTAATAAGTTGATAAGTAAATAAGTTAATAAGTTAATAAGTTAATAAGTTAATAAGTTATATCTTACCTATGCTAGTTATATGTTTCTTCTTGAAATATTTAATTTCAAATTGAAGGTAAATTAATTTATAAATATATAGAGTGGAATCAAAAATAATATTAACTGAAAATTTTTGTTAATTATTATTTACTAACTTTTACAAATCTTATCACAGATAAGTATAACATATATCTTTTTAAACAATTATTTTCCCGGCTATTTGCCAAAACGCTGAAACTTGGATTACAAAAAAGATAATATGCACATTATGTTCAGTATTACTGACTCAATAATGTTATTTTTAATTTCAACTATTCTGTCCAGTAAAACCAAAAATAAATAAAACACAAGGTACTCACCAGTTGACACTCACTTTAAAAAACTTTAAATTATCTACCGACACGTGTTTCCGCCTGCATTGCTTCATCAGGGTAGCCAGCACATTTAAATCCATCCATCCAAAGTAACCAAACTTATAAACCTTAATGTAATAAGCATTAATGGCTTCAGAGAACAGAATAATTGAAATTATATAGTGGAAATACCCCTTATTAGGGCCAATGAAATAATTTAAAAACAAATTAAGTTCCTCTTCTTGATAAAAGTTAAAATATAGAGTGGAATGAAAAATAATATTAACTGAAAATTTTTGTTAATTATTATTTACTAACTTTTACAAATCTTATCAATTATTCTGTTCTCTGAAGCCATTAATGTTTATTACATTAAGGTTTACAAGTTTGGTTACTTTGGATTCTTTAAATGTGCTGGCTACCCTGATGAAGCACATTAAATTTAAATTATAAATATATCTCATTCGGTGTCAAATGCCATTTATTCGATTACTTGTTAGGAGTGTTCAATTGTTGCCTGTTGCACACTAAGTTGATCTGTCGTCTGTCGTCACCTTGAGCTTATCTGTTCTACGTAGTATTCTAACAACATATTTTGTGCATGGTGAATGGTAACTAAAAGATCTTAAATATTTCTTCCAAAGGAGAAAAAAATCTGTGCTGTTCTAACCCTCGAAAATGTCGCCTTTATGTGTTCCAGTGTTAGGCAACGACTGTATCATGAGTCATGGCTCTTTTACGTAGATTGCATAATTATGTGATATCACACTGATACGGTCCATTAATATTTGATATTTCCCAGATATTTTTTTCTGAAAATTTCTGCATTTTTGTATTAAATTATTTTAATTTTTTTTTAAATAACTCGAAAAATAACTGAATGAAGCAACTACTCAGCGGGCAAATACCCCGACCTGCATTGGATTATACCCTCAAATCATGATAGATCGGTAGCCAATATCATTTGTCAATTCCTAACCAGACATAAACCGGTTTCGAACTTATTAGTTCTCCTCAGTATGACATAGGCTATGGAACAGACAAATGATAGTGGCCAACCTGCTAGTCATATACTGACTAAGGTAAATTGAGTAGTGGTGAGAGGTATGTGAAATTTCTCATATGGTCCAAATACTACTATCCGACCGACATCATAGACGTCTCTTTAGCGGATAGCGACTTACGAAGCAAGTACCGAGAGTGGCGACCTCTAGCCCAGGTGGACTAAACTACTGTTATTAAATATGATTTGAACGAAACAACTACTCAGCGGGCAAATACCCCGACCTGCATTGGATTATACCTTCAAATCATGATAGATCGGTAGCCAATATCATTTGTCAATTCCTACGTCCAACCAGACGTAGACCGGTCTCGGTACTTGCTTCGCAAGTCGCTATCCGCCACAGAGACGTCTATGATGTCGGTCGGATAGTAGCATTTGGACCATATGAGAAATTTCACATACCTCTCACCACTACTCAATTTACCTTAGTATATGACTAGCAGGTTGGCTACTATCATTTGTCTGTTCCATAACCTATGTCATACTGAGGAGAACTAATAAGTTCGAAACCGGTCTATGTCTGGTTAGGAATTGACAAATGATATTGGCTACCGATCTATCATGATTTGAAGGTATAATCCAATGCAGGTCGGGGTATTTGCCCGCTGAGTAGTTGTTTCGTTCAAATCATATTTAATAACAGTAGTTTAGTCCACCTGGGCTAGAGGTCGCCGCTCTCGGTACTTGCTTCGCAAGTCGCTATCCGCCACAGAGACGTCTATGATGTCGGTCGGATAGTAGCATTTGGACCATATGCGAAATTTCACATACCTCTCACCACTACTTAACTGAATGAACATGAAATCACGTTTTTCACAATAGTTCTGATATGTTGAAAAAATTAAGCTGTATCTGTCGTACCTAAAATTTTATTTATATGGGACGCACATGGTCAAAATATCTTTAAAAAGTGGGACATTTTTTTAATATAACTTAGCAAATCTCCAAATCTGTTCAACGCTAAGTTATTCAAATTTCAGTGAGTGATAGACACATAATGAATACGTAATTTTTTTATTTATTTTCTATTCCACCATTTTAAATGTGTTCGCAGTTAAAATGAGTGTTCAATAATTTTGATCCATATATAGAGAAGACATTTTAAATTTAAAACGCCAGTGTTATGGGGAAGATGTTGAAAAAATTCAAATGAATAGATTAGTAAAAAATCTTGTACCACTTGTTAAATGACAAATTGTTTGCCGGAAAGAATATTTGCGATAATTACTTGTTTTCAGAACTACATGTTTGTATATATTTGAAATAAATTACAGGCAATAAATAAAAATTATATTTCCAATCAGGGGCGGACATATCACCGGGTAGTTTGGTGCGGCGCACAGGGGCCCCGAGCCTCTGGGGGCCCCCGGCCCCGGCCAGCCCCCCGGACACGAAGTCTAAAAATACCCAATAATAGTTTTGAAATTTGAAATTACAGCTGTTTAATGAAACGTAGTAACGTCATCTATTAAAGAATAGGGAAACTGCTCCTTAACAATAAAGATTTCATAGTGGCAGCACTGGCAACAGCAGTTTCGGCCAAACTGATTTTCTGCTATGTTCGCCGTGAAACAAACTTTTGAATTTTTAGAACCGCGATATTTAATTGTAAGCTCAACAGAATAAATATTACACAGATGTGAGGAATTAAGCGAAAAATATCCGAAAGTTTTATCTCATCATTTTGTACATCAGTTTCATATGATTTTTGATTTAATGAAACATGACCTTACAGAAGATATGTCAATAAAACAACTTTTTGAATTCATTATTAAGAATTATGCGTTTATGGAAGTAGACTTTTGCGAGGTTTATACGGTTTTTCTTTTATTTTTTTACCTTTCCTGTAATGGTTGCCTCTTTGGAACGATCTTTTAATCAACTTAAAATGATAAAAGACTATGCGATCTACAGTAAGTCAGCAGCGATTGCGTGACATCAATATTGTCTATAGAAAATAAAATGGCTTCAAACTTAGACATCTCTAATTTAATAGATCGCTTTGCAAATGCCAAAGTTAGAAAAGGGCGCTATAACTTTCTAGTCTTTGCTAGGTTTATAGCTAGTATATAGATTAAAGAAGGCTAGTATGGACTTAGACCGTTAGACCTAGACCTAGAAGGCCAGTATAGATTAAATTATTATTAAATTAATCTATACTAGTCTTCTAGTTCTAGATCTTGATAGTTTAAATTAAGAAAAATATTTTTATTTTGTTTTATTTAGAATGTAGCTGTTTGTCTATTTTTTCGAATGTACCTACAAATATGCAACTACCTATTTTTTATTTTATATTTGCTATTAATAGTTTACGAATAAATTAACTAACCCAAACTATTTGTGCAGTCATATTTTAAATATTGGTGTTGAAGCCAGAGGGGCCCACAAGCACTTCTCGCACCGAGGCCCACTCTTGCTTAGATCCGCTACTGTTTCTAATGTTGTTTTCAATAGGTTTCAGATACACCAAATTTGCCCAGGATAAAATGACTGCAAGGTACCTTTGCCCCAATTGTCCGTTATCGTACAAACAGAAGGGACACTTAGTACGACATCTTAAATTTGAATGTGGAGTAAATCCACAGTTTCAGTGTCATGAATGTTACAGAAAATTTAAACACAAAAGTATCCTTAAGGACCACTGCTATTTTATTCACAAAAAAACAATAATAGACAGTTAAATTTATTTAGATATGTAACTTAGAATATTACGTATTAGTATTATTTTGTATTAATGAAATAAAAATAGTAAAAATTTACCAAAACTCGTATCTCTCTACCCCTTAAAATAAATCAAGGGAATAGAACTGAAAGAGTGTAGAGTATATCTGCAGCGAATGATTTTTAATAATCATAACTAGACTGGGCCATTTTTCGAATAATTCAGTGGCGTCACAGAGAACGTTCCCGTATTAAGCATTAAGTGGAAGATAAGAAGGAATTTTGCATTATTGCATTAAGCATGTAGGCAATCTCACTTCACAATCGGTACGTTGCGCGTCGTATTAATTATAAATAATATTAATAACATTTACAAATTTCTTAAATTTGTTTACGATTTGTATATTATATAGTTTTTAGCAGTTGTTATGCGATTAAGGTATTTTTTTATACAAAACAACTTTTTTAAAAAACAAACGTTTCGATACGTTTATTGTATCATTTACAATGTTAGGCAAAAGAAGCCTTTGCGGTTTGCGGACTATATTTGAAAACATCTATCGAAATTTTAGGACATAACATGTGATGGTTGGAGGCAGTGATATATTCTTACAAGTATTTTAATGACATAAAAACTGTTGTGCTTCAGTTATATCCCGGTGACTCACAAACCATCTCGGAGGCTCCGCAATTATTTAGCAATCAAGATATCGACGATTACATATTATAAGTATAATGTAGTACTGGACAAATTAGTAAGTTCTTCCTTGTGCCTAGCATACTCTCTTGAACTACTTGATGTGTATAAACTGTATTGTAAATTTTAATAAATATCCCCAGCATGCGTATTAGAGATTTAGTGACATTTTACAAGAAAATTCAAGGTATACAAAACTATGTGATATTAGTCGATCTCAGTGAGAAACATAATTCAGTTGAAAATTCGCAATTTTTCTTTAAGTTTGCAAATATCACCTCCGTCAATGCTGAACGATCATTTTCGTTATATATAAATGTGTTTACACAACGAAGGAGACGGGAGAAAATATAGAAACTGTGTTGCTCGTGCAGATTTTCTCATGTGTTCTCTCTGAGCCTCTACAAGTAAGCACTTTTCTAGAGATGTGTCATATTTGTATAATTCGTATAAATCTCTCTTTCCGATGAATCGTATGGTACGAATTTCTGGCACCGGTACAGTTTCGTATTCATACTGATATAGTGAGATATCCAGATAGAAACGATTCGAGATTGAGGTAGTGCTGAATGACAACAACACGAGTCGAAGATTACTGATTCCGATTTCGTATCGTATTATTGTATTGTACTAATCATATTATCGTATTGAAATAATACAGTACAACCGTGGTCGTGACAAATTGTATCGTTCTTCGATACGATTTGTACTAAAGACTGATTTGTCACATAGCACGGTGATACGAACATATGAATCTTTTCTGTCACAGTCAGTACGATACGATTCCTTGAAAAGAGTCGTACTGCGCACCTCTATTTTAAACACTATGTAACATTTTCAATTGTCATATGCGACCAAATATGTGCACTGTAATCGAAACATAAATGCATTGCCGGTTATTTATATATAAGCTGGCACATGTCTGACTCCACTATGATACAAATACACTGATATGCCAAAGCAATGTTAATTTTTATTGTAAAAGTTGTTTGTTTGTTTGAAAAAATTGACAGAGAATGCTAATTAAAGTTTTCCGACCTACCTGTTTGTTGGTAAAAACACCACTCTTTTCTACAGCTTGAGTAAAACTAAATCGTTCCCAGTAATAAAACAAATGCATAGTATAGGCTGTTAGATACCTAAGAATGGATACTATTTATGGAAGAAAAATAATGTGTTTATTGTCCCAGCCACTATTACCAACCCTTTGGAATCTTTCCTAAATTGTGTATTTCCATATACTAGTCTCTACTGACTTAATTTTAAGGTACTAAAGTTTTATTGTTTCATTCAGCTTATCTAAAAATATATCTCCCATTTCATGGCCTTTGTCACTAATAACAGGCTTATCTATTGGGCAATCTATCTATCTATTTTCAAATATGAATAGATAGATTCTTATAAACGGACATTTACAAGCATTGTAGAATGGAAAGAAAAATCTCTCATTCTTTGATGGAGGATGGAGAATGTGTTTATTACTAAATAGTCTTCTTTCACATATGTATTATTAATAAAATATTAATAATCATTTTCGGGGCACAGCTCAGACCACTTTCTAATTTTAAACAATCAGTTGAGAACATAACCTATCTGCTATTTACGAATCTGGGTTTTTCAACTTCAACTTACTACCGCAAAGTATAACTGATATCAGAATTTGGTCCAAATATGTTACAATTTAATACCGCACTCCAATTATGACCAATTGAATGGTCGGCCGCAACATTGTTGTAAGTCACAAAATCCGAAGTACGTGTTTTACATGGAACAACATTCTATGTACCGTGTATTATCCTACAACTGCCGTTAGTGGCATTATTATCAAATACTGCAATATGTATTTATTAGAGTAGCTTAAATAAGATATTCATGAAAAAACTCTATATAAACGTATTTTCTTAATTCCAGAGATTATGCTTTTTGTTACCTACAACGTTATTACGGCGGAGAATTCACTTATCACCTGGTAGTATTGATTCATAGCTCGAATCGGCATATTATTATATTTTTCAAAAGTAAAATTCAAACTACCTGTATATAATATCATACATAATCCAGTTTCACAAGATCTTCGTTTTTAGAAAAATGAAAATACCCTCATATCAGTTCCTTTGGTTATCCGATTATAATTTCTACAACCAGCTACAGCTCAATTTTACATCTTTAAAATATACAATAGTTGTCTTAACAGCACCGATAACTACTTAACACTAAAACAATGACAACTTCACAATTCCAATAATTTAAATTTCGCGCCCAATTATCCTCAGCACTGGCGTCATGCGCAGAAGTGAACGAAATTCGGTCGCCGGATTAGCATACCAGTGTATTTGTATTATGGATGCCACTGAATTACTACGAAATTTGGCCCAGTATAATCATAACAGGACTACGCAGAAGCAATAATTGTAACAAGTTACTATCACGAAATTGAAACATTTCTGAGTACTACTGTAAGGTCAACATAAAATAGCGAATTAAAAAAAACACCATCTAGTGGTAGTGATGGGACTCGAGTGACTTTTTTTTACTCGAATAACTCTATAGGTTTCCGAATTTACTCGAGTTGAAACTCGAGTCGAGTTGAAACTCGGTTTCATTGTTATAAAACTCGAGTCAAAAGTTAGGTAGAGTAAAACTCAAAAAATTGCTTCGACTTTTGACTCGAGTCGCTTTTTGACTCGAGTAGATTTTTGAATCGAGTCGCTTTTTGACTCGAGTCGCTTTTTGACTCGAGTCGCCGTTAGACTCGAGTCGCTTTTTGACTCGAGTCAAGTTTCTTTAATTTAATTGTTCATGGTTTTATTAATATTTTTAAATATTCATTAGTGCCAGTTTGTTTATATAATATAAATATGTAAGATTATTTACATGAAAGCACTGAAGGCACTAATCTTGTAAAAGTGAATGAAATCACTAATCAATTACTATATCATCGGGTCATCGGGATCGGGAATTCCCCTCCAGGTTTGTTGTTTCATGTTTGTAGGTCAGATTGTATCATTATTAATTAAAAGGTTTGTTCGCTTGAAACTATCAGAAGCATGCGCATATTGTTGTAGAGATGCGCTTGTTCAATCAGAACGTTGGTTATTGCAGAGCTCTCGTAATACTCGCATCTCTATAGTCAGAAAACTATCATAAATCGTCTCTACGTACAAACCTATAATTGTTACATACGACGTTATTACGACGTATTAGAAAATTAGAAATTAGAACTTACAATTCTTTAAAATCAAGACTCACATGACTGCAGCAATCAAACTGGCACATTCATGTTCATAAAGATTTGTTTTTCGATTCGATTAGTTCGAAATAAATAAAAAACCGTAATCGGTGTGTATTAAATATTAAATACTGTATTTATTTAATATTTTGTGCTAAACAAGAGTTTAATTTAATGTTAATTTAATATATATAAAAAAAAAATTATGTTGGTTTTATTTAAATGTCTTTTTATATACAATGTTAATTAAATATTTAATTTTGTATTTGAAATGTGTTGACTTGCCGGAAAAATAATATTTGACCTGGGTCCATTTATTATTTTGTATTTCAATTATTATGATTTATGTTTATCCTTTCGATTTTTCAAACTTATGTTGTAATTAGATGGTAGTGTTTTAAATGTTGAAAGATTACCAAAAGAAAAAACCTAAATACACTTTAAAAACTTACCGTTTAGCAAACCACTGAATCACCTCCAACTACTTACTCTATAGTTCGCCTCGAGTTTGATTTCGACTCTGCCCTGACTCTAGACTCTAGTCAAACTCAACTCAATTTAAAACTTTAATCATATTAACTCACTGATTCGAGTAGCAATAACTCGACTCGAGTAACAACTTTACTCGAATTGCAACTCGACTCGATTTAAAGCTTGCATCATAGTAACTCACTGATTCGAATATCAATAAATCGACTCGAGTAACAACTTTACTCGAATTGCAACTCGACTCGAGTTAAAATTTGATTCGAGTAGCAATAACCCGAGTCGAGTAACAACTTTACTCGAATTGCAATTCGACTCGAGTTAAAACTTGATTCGAGTAGCAATAACTCGACTCGAGTAACAACTTTACCGAATTGAACAGCCATATGACTCGAGTCACTCGAATCGGATTTTGACTCGAGTCACTCGAGTATTTTCACACTCGAGTCCCATCACTATCTAGTGGCAGAATATTGTCGCAATCAACATGGAAATTACCCGAACTAGGCGAGTCATATAACACAATAAAATACTTTAAGATATTAATTACATATACATATTTTAATGAAGTGAAAATAGTACAGATTTACCATTCGCATACAAATATACTTTACACTTTTATAGTATTATTCCCTTGGTTTATTTTAAAATATAGAGGAATATGATTTTACCATTTTCATTTCATTAAAACATGTACCCCTACTAATTATCTTGGATTAATTTATTTTATTATTTAACTCGCCTAGTGGAGAAAACTTTAAAATTGATTACGACAAGCTATCACCACTAGATGGTGTTCATTTTAAGTCGTTTATTTAATCTTCAATGAAATAAAATGAGAGCATTATGACTTTGGTACCTTGTATTTGGGGGTTACTTTAGTATTTATTACTGTGGAAATATTTTCATTACATTAATACATCTACTATTGTGACCGAAAAAATCATAACCTTTTATTTTTCCTTTGTAACTGTGGTTTTACCCAGTGACTTGCACAAAAAAATGCAAATGGATAATTTACTTGTACAAACTTACGAGTCTTAATACGCCAATGATTTCCTATTAGGGTGTTATCAATGCAGGAGTGACACAAAGTAATTTTGCAGAAAACTTGGTTGCTCGATAAAAATTCGTTACGATTTTTCCGTCTACTTATTATCTTGGATTATTTTATTTTTTTTTTGTATTTTGTTTAATAAAATAAGTTTGCACAGTACATATAGTTATTAAATTTTTCTTACTAAATTTAATAAATTGATCGTGTATTTTACTCTTAGCGAAATATAGAGTGTAATCACAGAATATTTTATCTTATCAGCTCGGCAGTAGTAACTAAAAATTACAACAAATGAACCAACAAGAATTTATACAAATTGCAATGGCATAACCAGTGCCAGTTCTATTAATTATGTAACCACTAATTTACCCGTTAATATATATCACTGTAGAGTGGTTGATCCTTGTGTAGCTGACCATTTTTCCCAGATTATTGATATAAACTTAATTGGATCCGAGTGCGGACAAATAAAAAATAATAAAACAAATATCACAAGCAGAATAAAGTCTGATGAAAATATAAAAGAATTTATTTACCATGTCAACAAGATTGATTGGTCTTTCATTAATAGTACAAATGATGTTAATGATTTATTTAAGGAATTTGTTGATAGTCTAGTATGGTGCTTGGAAGTTAGTTGCCCTAAAGTTAGGAAAGAGATAAATAATAAGAAAAAAGTAAATCCTTGGTTTAATAAGGAACTTGCTTATGAAAGAAATGAACTGAAAACATTGAAATGGTTAAAAAATAATATAAAAGATAAAGTATATGCAACAAAGTATCAACTAAAGAAAAAAATGTATAAAAAAAATATTAAAATAGTCAAATCAAACTATTACATTAGTAACTTTAAATCTAGCTGTAATAAGTCTCGAGAAACCTGGATAATAGTAAATAAAAATATTGGTAAGACTATAAAAGAGACAAAATAGAATTAGTTGTAAATGATGTACAAATAGCAGACACTAAACAAATTGCTAATACATTTGTAGAACATTTCAGTACGGCAGCAAGAACGAAACTAAGAAACCACTTTGGTGAAAATCTGTCTTTACCATATACTAAGATGACAAATCAACCTGAATCTCTCTTTGTTACGTACATTGATGAACAAGATGTTAATAACGAAATAAAAAATTTAAAAAACCAAAAAAGCACTGGACTAGATGAGATAAGTGTTGACTTATTAAAATCGGTAAAAGACAAGATTAGCGCCCCTATGGCAGACATTGTTAATAAATCTTTGGCGGCTGGTATATTTCCAAATATCCTTAAAATAGCAAGTGTAGTACCGGTATACAAAAAAAATAACCCACGTGATATTGAAAATTACAGACAAATCTCGCTCCTAAGTGCACTATCAAAATTGATGGAAAAATTAGTATACAATATTATTATAAATTTCTTAAATAAGAAAAATTTAATTACTCCCTTCCAGCATGGGTTTATAGAAAATAGGTCGGTGGAGACGGCATCCTACCATTTACTAAATTTTATCTATAATGAATTAGATCAGAAAAAATTTGTGATATCTCTCATGTTTGACCTTTCTCGAGCTTTTGACACTGTCGATATCAGGTTTATGGAAATCAAATTGTGTGCTATGGGTATTTGTGGGAACTTACTAAAATGGATTATGTCATACATGTCCGACAGAAAAATACTAGTAAGATATAATGATGAAGTATCTGAATCACGAAATGTTGAAATGGGTGTACCGCAGGGTTCTGTTTTGGGACCACTTTTATTTATGTTATACGTAAATGATTTACCTCAACATATATGTAATGGTATCGTTACAATGTTTGCTGACGATACCACAATTACTTTATCTGCAACAACTCCAGAAGTACTGTCAGCATATATAGTGCTTACCTGTGATGAACTAGAGGCTTGGTGTTAACGAAATCATTTGATTTTAAATGAAGACAAGACTGTATATATTGATTTCCATGTTAGATCTCCTCTATCAGACTCCTTTAAAGTAGAAAATAATTTAGTTCTCTCACAAAATACAAAATTACTAGGTATGTGGTTAGATAATCGATTAAACTGGGATAAGCATATTGAACATGTTTGTTCAAAACTAAATTCTGCATATTACGCTATAATGCTATTGAAATCTTGTTTAAACACTGAAGGAGTCTTAAATGTCTACTATGCGCTGGCCTACAGTCACATATCGAATAATATTGTTTCTTGGGGAGTAGGTAATGATCTTCCTAGAGTGTTTGTTGCGCAGAAAAGATTAATTAGATTAATCTTTTCGCTACAGCCATTGGAGACCTGTCGAAGGGTGTTTAAAGACAAAAAAATATTGACTGTTCCGTCCATATTTATTCTAAAATGTATCATGCATGTCTACAAAAATAAAAGTAACTTTGAGAAATTAAATAGTAACCACTCTCACAATACTAGACATGGTAATAATACCCTGAGTATCCCAAATCACAAAACTTCCTTTTTCAAACATTCTCCCCTCTATAGTTTTATTACAATGTTCAATAAATTACCGAATCAAATAAAAACTATAAGTAATACAACAAAGAAGGTTTAGTGCCATATCCCCCAAAAAGAAACAATTATGCAGCTACGGACACGTGTTTCGGAGTTATTGCCCCTCATCAGCGTAGCGTCGCTGAGGAATTGGATCTAGGATGGAATAGATCAGGAACAAGAACTAAAATAAGGCTGGAAAGCACAGTACACAGTACTCAATTAGTGTCTTCATGTTCCCATGTGCCACATTTGGGGCCTCGATGAGCACAGTCAACACACAGAGCCCTATGTGTACTGCTCATTTCCACCTGGCAGGTACAAATAAAACAAGATAGATTTATTGGGGTTCAAAATAAAACAAAGAAGGTTTAGTGCCATATATATACACATATATACACTCTGTGTGTTGACTGTGCTCATCGAGGCCCCAAATGTGGCACATGGGAACATGAAGACACTAATTGAGTACTGTGTACTGTGCTTTCCAGCCTTATTTTAGTTCTTGTTCCTGATCTATTCCATCCTAGATCCAATTCTTTAGCTACGATACGCTGAGGAGGGGCAATAACTCCGAAACACGTGTCCGTAGCTGCATAATTGTTTCTTTTTGGGGGATATGGCACTAAACCTTCTTTGTTTTATTTTGAACCCCAATAAATCTATCTTGTTTTACTATAAATAATGTAAATAGATTTAAGAGAGAAGTTACGGATTTTTTAATAAACAATGTTTACTATTCTGTAAATGAATATTTAGGTAATTAAATTTCATGTGATTTCTGTTTGTTTTTATTTATATACACAATAATTTTATTTATACACATTAGTAATAAGATATATTTTGTAATTATTAAAATTAAATATATTATACTATGCTGTGAGGTCCCATATATATTTATATGTGTGTATATGTATTGCCTGTAATTTTTTGACTTGCCATATGTAAATATTATGTATGCAAATTTTGGTCAAATCATTCATTCGTTTAAAACTACTAACTAGTTCATTTCATTTTATTTTATCTTTTATCTACCAGTGCGTTTTTATATTTATTTTAGTGTAATATATTTTATGACCATATTGTACCTTTTACATACAATACTGTTTTAAATGTGTGTTTGTTTGTTAAATGTTAACATTGTAATGTTTTATATTTATTTTTTTTATTTAAAAGACCAAAAAATTTTTTTTTTGATTTTAATATTGTATCATTTCATTTTTTCTCTATTTTTTAACATGTTTGACGTGCCAAATGTACAAATTTTGTATCTATGATTGGTAAATAAATCTATCTATCCATCTATCTATGAAAGACAGTAACGCGTGGATAATTTTGCATCCGATTAAAAAATCAATAAATTAAATATTTTAAAAATTTCTTTAATTTCAAATTCGATATCAGAATGAGAAAGTACTGCCTAATAGAAAGCGGGCATCATATTGAATCTAGAAATGTATAATACATTAAATTCAATCCCTTCGGAAGAATCCGGATCCACCCCTCTGTTTCGACCCACAACTATTAAATATGATGGAAATAGAGACGTAAATAATTGTGTGACAAACTTAAAATGTTATCCAAGTATTCGCAAGCAGCACAATCAATAATTAGTACCAGTTCATCCTTCTGGCCACGTAAGATAATATCTCTCAAATGTGGATAACATTTCTTTTAGATTTGACAAACAGGAAGAAAACCGGCAGGTACGTCCCTCTCTCTCTATTACCGTTAGCGTTAGCATTAACTAGGTAGTTACAGCTGCCATATGTAGTAAACATAAGTGTTCGTACCCTGTACCCTGTACTATACTGGCAATTTAGAAATATATTTTGTTTTTATCGTGAAACTGTGAGTAACCATATGGTAACAGTTACTTCAATTTTGCAGAAGTGTTAGTGACAAGTTCGACGAATATTTTAAATTTATTATATCCATTCAGATTGTTGGAATCAACTTCTTTAGCGAAAACAGATGTTAGAACGTTATTATCAGGTAGGTGAATTATTCTGTGATATGATTCTTGTTAATATATGCGAATTCCAGTGGTGGCTCGTGATATTGTCCACTGAGGAGGCTTGAAATTTAAAAGGCAACTAAATTTCAATATGATTACAATTTGCACATTTCCCCACCACCCTTGAGGTAGTTCAACGGCGCGTTACATTTTCTTGTCGTGGGTTGATCACCAGAGTAGCCCTACTATCCCACTTATGATTAATTTATAACTTCTAATAAAAATCAAAATAGCTTTGAAAAAAATTGATAATTAAAAGTGTTTTTCTACAAACAAAAAATTGTATTCAATATCACTGCCAGAGTGTAAAATTATTACTTTTAATAAAAATTAGATGTATTTGACAGGCGGTCTTGAGCTATTGTGTTTCTGGTAAATATTTTTATGCGTTTGAGTGCTGAAAACGATCGTTCTACAAAAGCTGAGGTTACCGGAATTGTTGACACTAAAGATAAAAGTTTGTACAGTTTGGAGAGACAGCTTTTTAAATTATTATTATATATATATATAAAAGTAAGCATTTCATGAGGCTATTTTGAATTTGCTGAAAGTTGCTGGTTAGAATACAACAGACATAGTTCATTTCTTAACGAAATACGGTTAAAAATTTTTCCATTAGACTGTTAGGAAATGATTTAGAAAATGTTATAAAATTATTAGGATTTACTAAATCGAAACATTGCAAAGTATTTAAATCGGAATCTAATTTCAATTTAAACTATAATGGTGTCCAAAATGTCTGTAAAAATTTGTTTGTAATGTATGTCGGTTCTATCAAAGTTATATGTTGTCTTTATTTTTTTTTAACTGTGGCTCATCATCTATTCCTCAATGTTTTCTAAAAAAACATTATATAAAGTATTGAAATGTATTTCGTTATTGCGAAGTTCTTTTAATTTAGATATAAGTGAATTAAGTCTATTTTTAGAATATGTTATATCAGTTAATTTATTCTGTAAAATTTGGAAAACAACATCAGTTTGCTTAAAAATCATTTTAAAAACCTTTAGAAAAAATATGAAGTTTTTATCCAACAATAACGATTTTAATCCGTAAGCTGCTATTAAAGTCTGATCGTCATTTGAAAAGTCTTCACTGTCCGAAATACAATTGAAAACGTCAATAAGTTTTTTCCTGTATGTGTCAACAGTGAAAACAACTCTAGTTGAAAATTTCCAACGAGTGGGAGCATTACTCGGAATTCTAGGTTCCATAATTCTATTTAAAATATCAGATTTTTACTAGATTTTGAAAAAAATGACGAAAAACCAGTAATATTTGAAAAAAGTATTCTGACTTCTTTAATTCCGTTACAGGCTTTACTCAAAACCAAATTTAATTTGTGTGCGTAACAGTGAGTGAAGTAAGCTTGAGGAGCAATATCTTTTATTTTAGTAGTTTCATAAATTTTGCCTTTAATAATGAAGCTAACACTCTCAATTATTGCATTTTGAATTAATTTAGACGTCTTGGAAAAAAATAATGGCGTTATTCAAAAAATTCTCAAATTTTGGATCATACGTTTTTAAAAAAATCTATTAGCTCCTTGAAATTTCCTTTATTATACGATTCGCATTTTTCGTCATGTCCTCGAAAAAGAATTTTCTTGAGAAGATAAATATATAATGGCATCAATTAATCTCTTTAATATTTCCCTATTTTCACGGACTTTTTCATTAAAATCTTTGTGCGCAGAATCCAAGAAATTTACAATATTTTGTTTACCCAACATTTCCAATTTAATGCAAGATGAAATACTATGCTCCTGAGAATTTTCATGCCTTTCTAAACTTCGCGACAAATTTTGCAAATTATTAAAAACCCGACCCTGCCCCAAATTGAGTATTGATCATTAGTAAATAACAAACATTTCCAACAATTTTTTTTTACTGTTGATGCCGTTAACCACTCGATTTTTTTACTATCACTAAACCCTCTGTTTTGTTTACCACCTGTGAAAACTAATGACGGCATTGACGGTATAGGTTTGACCATTTTTTTAATTATTATCTCTTGATCATAACCAAGAGGACTAAATCCATTTAACAACAAATAATCCACCATGTCTGGACAACAAGACATGTCGTTGGGAATGTTTTCACCTAGAGCACTCATTTTCAACCACCCATTAACTATTTTATGTATGTTCTCCCACGAAACCACAAATTGTCACTGTCCTTGTTTTATAACTGTTATTCTCTTGTGAGAGAGGGGATCAACGCTCAACTGAAGTGTACATGTGCTAGAAAGAGATGTGGTGCTAGAGGTTAGCTGCCCTAACACTAACAGATCCAGAATATTTGCTGATACGCGCCAAAAATTCAAGTTCACGAACAATGTATTAAAATGGGGGTTGGCTGGCCGTTAGCCTCAGTTCATGCAAGCAAGAGCGAAAGCGCGATGAGAGACCGGGAAATATGCATTCGTGAAGTGGACTATGCGGACTACAATGTTACATGTTTGTGGAAAGGAAATGCAAACTTTTTTTTTATACTGAAAATTAATTAATGAATTATAAACAACATTGAAAATTGAGATATACCTAAGTAGAAATTTCTACTTGTGAAAAATATTGGTTTGGAGATACTCTGCTTCTCCCAAAATTGTGGAGGAGACTCAGTCTCCCCTGTCTCCACTGACCAGCCGCCACTGGCGAATTCCATTACAACTTTGCATTGATCAGAAGTTGGGTACAATAAATTTGCTTGATTCTTATTGGTTAAAAACAATGTTGACAAGTTGCAATAAGACAAAAGTCAAAAAGGTTATGTGTAGTAATGTTTGGTTATGTCGTAAAAACAATAAATATATTTAAAATTTACAGTACGAAGACGAAGGTAAATTTTGATATTATTTTGTGAAAGTTCTATTTTATATTTAGGGGGCATGGTAGCCAAGTGGGTAAATCGATTATAGTTATTTACTCGGTACCGAATATCGATGGTTCGTATCCATCCCGGAGTAATAGAAGTTTTATTTGTAATTTGTTTCGGATTAAGATGAGAGTGAACTGTCGATGCCCTGGATGTGATTCGGACTCCACAATAAACTGTAGGGCCTCGTCTCTCTTTACTCAACAAAAAATCCTAGGATTTTCTGGGAGTTAGTTTAGTATAGTATATTTATTAGTATGTTTTTCCAGGAGGTGTAGGCTACTATAAATGCCCAAGCTGTACCAAATCATACAAGTACAAATGGAATTTAAGCCGACATGTTAGTTATGAATGTGGAGTGACCCCTAAGTTTGTATGCCCAATTTGTTCAAAAACCTTCACTCGAAAACGTAGTCTTCAAATGCATTTGTCCCACACACCATGTTCGAAACTTATGACGAATCCAAAACAGTTGTTATAAATATGAAAAATCCGACATATAGATAGATAATTTTGGTTTATATTGCTTTCAAAATAAATAGATTTTTTACTATCGCATTACTTATTTTAATTACCATTCGTCATCGATTTATATGTTTATTATTGACTGTAAAATTTTGAAAGAAGGAATTTCTCGAATCATATCCCATCAATATTACTGGGTGAAAGGAATTCTATTGAAAGACCGGGTTACTCAGAGAAACCCGAATTGAAAGAACGAGGTGACTTCTTCTGAAGAAATCATGTTTAGAAAAATCTACCCCAGAAATTGTAAAAAAACTGTTGTGTAAAATTACAAGAGGTTCTGAGGATATTCTCGTAAAATACATTTATAAAAGTCTGAATAGTTTAAAGTAATAAATAACAATCCGTTATAAAGGTAGGTGCTAAGTGTATTATCATTATTTTATTATTTGCGATAGTGCAATTTGCAATTGCACATTTTTTTACATAATGTGGCATCAGAAACTATAGTATATTACATATTTTTTTTTCTTTTATAAGGATATTTTTGATGTGTATGAAAATTCAATAAATTCCTTACAATAATCATTCTGAAATATCAAATTTTTATTTCCCTGAACATTATTTAAATTTTTCGAAAAAAAGAAAAAATAGAATAAGTTGAAGAGACTTTATTCATTTGGTTTTTTTTTTCCAAAGTTCTTATACTGTAGATGTACAAATTGATGAACTTTTTAGAGTTTTTTTTGTAATCCGTAAAATATTTAACTTTTTGTAAAATTTACATTTTTAAATAGGTAGTGCATTAGACTGTTTCAAACTACTGTGTGATGTATGCAGATATGACCCTTGCGGGGATATCAGTGGCGGTTGGTGAAATTTAGGATGTCATATCTTAGGGTTGAAGCATGAGACCCAACCGATACTTTAAGGCATAACTATCAAAAATAAAAGAAACCTATACAAAATCAAATTTAAATAAGCTAAATAAATAATGAACCTGGAGTTGGAACCACTCCAGTACTTGCAAATCATATTTTATAACAAATCCTAATTTATTTGTTTTTTTTTTTAATACGCCCCTCTTATTGATATTAATAGTTACTGTCTTATATGTACATGTTTAAATTTGTCTTCATATAGCGTGTTATTTTTGCATTATTCCAGCATATGAAATGTTACACAATGGTAATTCCTCTTTTTTAATTTTCAGGTCGTTTCTATGTATGTGAAGATGAAAATGATATTACCTGGTATCATTGCAAAGCATGTCACAAGAAATACAAACATAAACCATCTGTATACAGACATGTTAAATTTGAGTGTGGAAGAGAATGTACGATTTGTAAAAGAAGATTTAAGTCAGTGGCAGAAGTTCAAACACACAGATTTAAGTTCCATAATGTGGTAGATTAATTATTTTAAATAAATCAAGTAAACAGTTTCTTTTGACTTATGGATTATAGATATAAAATTTTATTCTTATCTATTCTTATGTACTTAAATTATCAAATGTACGGTTTTTAAATTTAATAGTAATGGTAATTAATAGTAATTTTATTTATATTTAATTGAAATATAAATGTTGTTTTTCAGGTTTTTTTTTCTATTAGATTAGTGTCGAGGTGGTTTAAGAAAATAAATCATTATAATATTTTTCTCATAATTTGCTTAGAATTTGTAGATCATTTAGTTTATTTAAGAACACTTTGGTATTTAATAACCTCTACTTATTTTTAGATGGACTTTCAGAAAATGCAGAAACTTTTTTCCGCTGTGACAAATGCGATAAAACCTACAAAGTCGCCAGCTCCTTAAATAGACATTTAAAGTATTTTTGTGGAAAAAAGTCACCTCCAATTACCGGCTACACTAAATATGGTGATGATAATTTTGAATGTCAAACATGTAACCGTCGTTACAAGTCCTTTTCTACAATAAAACGACACATTAAATACGAATGTAATAAACCCCCCACCATTGAGTGTCCTGTTATCAATTGTGAATATAGGGCTAAACTTAGGTACTCCATTTTAGTACACTGTAGGATGGTTCATAAAATGGACATCTAGGATACTCACATCCTTTCAGTGTAAAATAAAGTAATTTTATACTAACACCTAAATAAATCATTTTGTTCTGTATTTAACCAAGACCTGAAAAACTCTATATTAATTTTGATTGAACTATACAATGTGGAAGTTTAGGGTAGTACAAAATATGCTATGTATTATATAAACGGCCAAATGATTGAGGTTATGATTAAAAATTTGATTTATTTATTTTCTCATTTAGTTTTATAGTTAAAATACTGATGCTAGCAGGTTTGTTTGTACTTTATATCCGTTATATTGTGTGTAACTAATTATAGAACACGTTGGGTTGGACTGTAAGAAATGTAATGAATTATTTTACTTACTGTACAGGGTCATTCAAACTCGATGTCTCGTTAATAATCCGGGAAGATCGAAACTTTTTTATACGTTTGTATTGTTATTATTAGTCTATTATGTGTGCATCTAACTTTTATATGTTTATACATGTTTATCTATATATGTATATATATTTTATTATTTATACTTCCTTGTAGTCTACAAAGCAATTACTTTGTTTTTTAATTTCATTTTTTATTATATATATGTATATATTTTTTATTTGTTTCAAATATTTTGTAACCTGTAAATTTTTTTGTAATTTTGACCTGCCGCAAATGTATCCCTATATGTAAAGTGGTTAAATAAATCTATCTAACTATCTATCTATCTGTCTTTTCTAGTTTAAAAAGTTATAGGCAATGATGTGTCGACAAACCAGAGAGGCTCTATGCAGCGTGAAAAGTAAATTTTATTCATTATATTTGGTTTTATGGAGTTGGCTAATTGTGACTGATGTCTTTTATTTATGGAGTTTTTGTTCAGAAGGAAATTTAAAAATATATGAAATATGCCATGCAAAAATATGAAATGTAATGAATGTGACAGTCAGGAATATAATATGTATCTAATTTAGTAAAAAAAAAAAAACAATTCACAATGAACAAATGAATAAAAAACTAACAAAATATGAAATAAATCATAACAGATTCTCTATATGCCCTCCTCCCTCTGTCGCATATTTTCAAATCTTTTTCGGACATCCAGGACAGGTGATTTTATATAGCGTATTGCCATCTATATGATCACACACAAATCAAATTTCCATATCTATAAACTTAATTTTTGAGTATCCTCCACAAAAAGAAATCTAACGGTGTTAAGTCCGGCAATTTTGGTGGCCATCTTATTGGCCCATGAGTTCCTATCCATTTGCCTTCGTAGGTTTCGTTTAAAAAGTCTTGTAAAATTCTAGCATTATGTACAAGTACCTCATCTTGCTATAGTATATTGTTATGTCGTAAGTGCACACAATTCTAGCATTATGTACAAGTACCTCATCTTGCTGTAGTATATATTGTTATGTCATAAGTGCACATTTTTAGAAGTATAGGTAGTTACTCTCTCAAAACATTTAAATATCTAGCACCGGTGAGTGCTCCCTCATAAAAATAGGGCCCAATAAGATTGCGTCCAATAATACTACACATATTAACCCTATAATGACCTTGGATTGTGACTGGATTTACCATCTGGCGATTTTCGGTTGAAATCCATTTGCCTTCAAAATACGTTGGATAGATAAAACCGATTTATTAAGTTTGCTGTTAGCATCATTTGTAGAATTTCTTAGGTTGTTTTGGAAATATTGCAGAACCTGACCTACTGCTTCATCAGAACGAGCTCTCTTTCTAATCGGCTTTCCCTTTTTTTGCAGAGAAAGCTGCATCATTCATTCTGTCTAAGTGTTGCCTCTAATCGAGTTAATATTTTATAATTTGGCACATACAAGGAGTTCTACCAGCTTAGCATTTTTTTCGAATTTCCCGTTTATTAATAACATATCGTCTTTTTCATTATGTGTCACCATAGCTATTTGTTTATTCTTTATAACGTGAAAATACACCAATTACCAATGATTTTAATAAGATATATTAATTTGACAATATTAGAAATTGGTAACAAAACACAAACGTAGCCATTGCCAACTCCATAAATCCAAATGTAATGATTAATGAATAAAATTATACGCTGCATAGAGCCTCTCTGGTTTGTCGACACATCTTTGCCCATAACTTTTAAACTAAAAAAAGATATAATAAATATTGCTCTATGAAATAGTGAAAAAATGTCAGTATGTTTCTGAGAAAATATGCGTTGCGACGCCCAGCGTCGGGAGCCAAAAATTTAGATTTTCATCAAAAAAATGTTCTTTGATTAGTCCCATTTAATATTCTTAAAACAGTTTTGGATTTTCTTTTTCGGTCTTCCCCGAACATTAATATAATTAATATAATTATTAATGAGACATCGAGTTTGAATGACCCTGTATTCGTATTATCAATAAAAGTGTTTACAATATTAAATGTGTGTTTTCAATACCTACAAAATTCGATTTCAAATTACATTTTAACACTGAAATATTTCTCATCCGATGCACCATTTACAAGATGACTGTGAAAAAAATGTTCAGGAGTACCACTGAATGGTGTTTGTGAAGATTTAGAGGGTGTAGCTACCCTTGAACGGGGGAAAATTCGTATTTCTTTTAAAATGTCCAATTTGCTAGAGTAAGGGTTTGTGAGTTTTCCATGGTTTTGCACGTAAATATTGAAGCTTTTCAGGTCGAGTAACAGGAATTACAATAAACAATTATTAAAAAAAAATTGAAGATCGCAGAATCTCAATTATGCGCATATATGTAAGTTCTGCGGAGGTTTCGTTATTAGAAGCTGAATTTTATATAAAATCAATGATTATTTATGATGTTTCAAAATCCCGAGGCCGTTGAAAATCGTCATTAGCAAAATAATACTAAAATTGTTACTAACAAGTTAAGCATGACAAAGAAGAGACAAATTGCGATTTCTTTTCAGAAATGGTATTGCAGAGCAAATATTTTTTAATAAACTTAAATGAAACCTAAGACGGCAATATAATGGTTTGAAATGCGTCAAAATCTAATTCAATTTAGACAATTTTTGCGTTCCCTTAAAACAAAAATCCAAATCAAAATTTTGTACTCGAAAATTGTCTAAATTAAATTAGATTTGCAATCATTTCAAACCGAGATATTGCCGTTTTAAGTTTCGTTCTATCGTAAGCTCGATCTTGGGGCCCTTGCTTTTTAACATCTACACCGCAGACTTGCCACAAGTCACAAAGTACTGTTCCCTGCACATGTATGCTGACGATATACAACTTTACCTTGCTTTTGATGTGACGAAGCCTGAGGAAGCCCAAACCAAAATTAATCATGATTTAAATGAAATAAAAAATTGAACTCTTCAGAATTCACTTCTATTAAATCCAAATAAAAGTAAAAATATAATTTTTGGCACTGCAAATAAATTAAGAGTTCTTACTCACTTTCAATTATCAATTGACAATATAATTATAGAACAAGTTGACAAGGTGAAGAACTTGGGGCTAACCTTTGATAAAAATTTAAACTTTATTCCTCATATATCAGAAGTCCTTAGAGAATGTTTCTGCTCTTTTAAACAGATTTCAAGTTTTAGAAATATCCTTGATAGGGCCACTAAACTACTGTTATGTGAGTCCTTAGTCTTATCACACGTCAACTACTGTGATTATGTTTATGGGCCTTGCCTAAATTTATCAGAAGCAAACAAACTTCAAAAAAATCCAGAATATCTGTATTAGATTTGTAACAAATAGTTCTATCTACGAGCATATAACACCACATATCAGGGAGTTACAACTACTAAAAATAAATGAGAGGCGCTTCCTACTATTAAATAATGTCATCCTAACGCAAAAACCTATTTATCTCTATGATAAACTAATTGCGAGAAATGTTATGCATAACCGAAACTTGAGATATACAAACGACCAATTGCATACAATTAGGCCTAAATATGAAACATTTCGATCATCCTTTACCTACCTCTCGACTTATGTCTATAACAATCTACCTCCACAGCTACACAATAAATCAACAAATGTACTAAAACGTCAACTAAACTCTCTGATTTTGAAGGGCGAATTAAACATAAATTTAAAATTGTTTTAGACGGTGATAAAATAGTGATAAAATCTAGACATCATATAGATAAATACTGTTTTTGATATATATTATATGTTCATATACTGTAGATATATGTACTTAACTAGATATACGTTAGATATACACATATTGTAATATTGGATATTATATACTGTACTATCATATGCTGGATAAAATCATAAGTTAGATATTATATACTGTACTAATACTATACCAATGGTATCCTAGGTTAGTAGTTTTAATATCAGTGTATACCACTAACATTTTGTGTTAAATTCCTTCTATTTTACACAATAAAGACATTTATTTATTATATTTATTTATTATTACACTGTATATACAATATTTGAAAATTATGAAAAATATTTACTCTACAAAACCTTTTCTAAAAAATATATAAAAAAATTGCAATTTTTCGCTCCTTTGGTTTAATGCTTTACTCGTTTTTTAACTTTAGTGCCCTTTCGCACATGACGCTTTTTGACGACCTCGAGATTTTTAAACATCAGTACATAAGCAATGATTTTATATAACATTCATCTGAAAACACCGAAACCGCACAGAAGTCACAGTAAACATACTGATGCATTTACATTCCTTAAATTACTACGGCTCTCTCTCTCTCGGACCAATTAGCCAATTCGGTTGTTGCACTAAATCAAAATCTCTGTAGAATCTGTGTTAAACAACAACATTTCGTATTAGAAACATGTAAAAGTTGAAAATAAAATCTTATAATATTACAATATGAATTAATAAAACACAAGCACTTCAAACGCCGATGACATTACATCGGGCACTTTGCAGAGAAGTTAATCATAAAACAACGAAAGATGGCTGCGAAGTTAGAAACTCGTTGCCAGCGTTGGAGGAAGAAGAGAAAACGATTCTCTGAAAATCATACAAATGAATAACACAAAATTTACCTATATGTGAAAGCGATGACAGAAAATATAGATAAAAATGTCAACTTTGACAAGTCGAGGTTTTCGCCAGACATGAATTTTGTTGGTGTCCAAGGTAAATCTCTGAGTTGTTGATTTATTTTATTTTCGCTAATAAACAATAACAAGAAAATCACACAACTATCAGAAAACGTTTACACCAAATACTAAACACTGCTAAGGTTTATTGATTACTGTTGCTACAATCGATTTTAAAAATCATATATGAGCAGGTTGTTTTGAGGGTTCACAGAACTTGTAAGCAGATAAATTCAATGTTCGTTCAGGCACAAACGAACAGGGGAAAGGTATTTTTTTATACAGGAAATTTTTATTTTGAAATTTTGAAAAAAATTTTACGGATACAAAATAAAACATTAATTACACAGCCCCACAAAAAAAAATTTTCTGACTTAGCAACGAGACGAGTATATCCTTATGTATTTTTGATCGCTGATTCCGAATCCGGGGTCAAAAAAGTCGTACACCCTCAAAAAAAAATTTTAGAGCCAATAAACACTCCCTGAATAGAGTATATATGAGATAACGCTCTGAAAATGATGTTATCATTTTAATCAATCGTTTTGTTTAATATTTTCGGGAAAAAATTGAATGTGTTACGATAAAAATAAAGGTAAATTACAGCGTTCACCATATCGGTATGAAACGCACCCCCATAGAGGGTGAGAACCACCCTCATCTGCCACCAAACCAATTGATAACGACAGTGACTGAAAAATATTTAAACATGTTTAAGTTTCGTTAGGTTTGCAATAAACTGACGTAGAATTCACGTAATACCCCAAAACTACCCCTATAGCGTTATGAAAAACAACCCTTAACTTCACATGATAGCAGACTACTGTTGGTCTCTGAAAAGAGACACGAAAGAACAACACAAACGACAGTCAGTAAGAAGAAAATAAAGTTAAATGATACCATAAAAAAAAGATTAAAAAAAGAAGAATTAAAAGCTACTAACGTGAGAGTACTTCTCACCCCCTTCAGGGATGCGTTTTATACCCAAATGAATCTCTGCAAATAAGAACATTCATATAATGAAATCGTTATCAAATTTTATGTTTTTTCCTTTCTTTTTTTCTGTAATTGAAGTTGAGGGTTGTTTTTCATAACGCTATAGGGGTAGTTTTGGGGTATTACGTGAATTCTACGTCAGTTTATTGCAAACCTATCGAAACTTAAACATTTTTAAATATTTTTCAGTCATTGTCGTTATCAATTGGTTTGGTGGCAGATGAGGGTGGTTCTCACCCTCTATGGGGGTGCGTTTCATACCGATATGGTGAACGCTGTAATTTACCTTTATTTTTATCGTAATACATTCAATTTTTCCCGAAAATATTAAACAAAACGATTCAGGGGGTGTTTTTTGGCTCTAAAATTTTTTTTTGGGGGTGTACGACTTTTTTTGACCCCGGATTCGGAATCAGCGATCAAAAATACATACGAATATACTCGTCCCATTGCTAGGTCAGAATTTTTTTTTTTGTGGGGCTGTGTTACTTAACGAAAATCCTAAATTGCTGTCAATGGACACTGCTTATTAGGACGGAGCAAATGAATGTAGGATTTTTTTTGAAATTTCGATTTTTATTTAGTCTGGGTGCGGGGTTGGTGCCTTTTTACTGTCCTGAGTAAACAGTCAAAAGTTGAGATCAGACAATCAATATCTTCAGGTTCCTAGACAAACTTGAAACAGTGAAAATTCAAATATAAAAAACAACCTTTATTTGCATCTTTAGTACCTATGCTGTATTTTTTTGTAACGGATACAAGTCGGGTTCCACCCCGTTTCCACCCATTACCTTATTCTTTAGTTAAAAATAGTAACAATAATAATAATAAATCGTCTATTAAAAAACAAGAACCAGCTGAGTGAGATTTAGTATAGATGCCAATCTCATAGCAACAAGAAAAAGCAAAATTTTATAACAATAAAAATAGACTTAAAAATAGATAGATACTCTTATATCCATCTTAGGTTTACGGTTCATTCACAAAAGTGTCTTTTGATCTCAATTTTGGGTAGCTTTTATCTTGAAAGAAATTCTAGCACGTATCAATCCATCTTTTTCCATACGTCCACAAACTAAGAAACATGCCTGTCACTATCTCTATATTATGCTGTTCTACGGCATGGGGTGACATAGAAATATTAATATGTCAATATCATTCGGTACTTCCAAAATCATCTCTTGAACGGTTGTGGTACATAACCTTGATTAAAGGAGGCCTGCTTATGGTAACGGACTGCCAATCAATTAAGTCAATATACTCCTTGGTTTAAAAATTTTTAATCGGTACTATGAATTCAAGAACACTATTCTCCATAGGGCGTGATTTTTGTAATTAAGTATGCGACGTAGAGCTCATCACGAATGGGCTTCCAATTGTCTGCCAACATTGCTAATAGAAGGTTTTCTGGATGAGCAAAATAACAATTGCGTTGAATAACTTTATCAACTATCTCTTTGAACTTATTTGGTAAATACCGAGATGACTCATTAATGTGAAATAAGTGTTTGGGGCCATATTTGCATTTGATCGACATTTAATTGAAAACCAACTAGTAGCATATACTTTGACGACGTACTTGGCCAATATCTTCAATGTTTCTGGTACATTTTGAGTTGCAATATATCTTGTTGGTTGTAGTTAACCACCTGGAATTGGAAATCTTTCCAGGTTGCCTTTCTGCTAACTGTGGGGGCATATACTAACGCCTGGTTCGAAATGATGCAATCATCGCCCACTAGTAAGTTAATCGCAAGAAATCATTCCCCTTCGGAATTAAGCAACGCGGAGGGAGTGGTAAATATTAAGCAGCTTAGTCGAGGTGATAGGAGATTTCCAAATAACACGCAAGGTTTAAGAATATTTCACGTGAAATTTGATAAATGTAAACTAGCATTTTTTTAAATTGTTGAATCTAACTGGCTTCTAGGAAGCAGAAGATGAAGTCACATACGTTGCTGTTGACACAAAACAGCACCTATTACAACCCCAGACATTGGTAAATTACAAAGTTAATTATTTATATAATGAGATATAAAAAGCAGGAATATTCCTGAAAAAACGAAAATTTCTTCTCGTCTAGAAATCTGGAGATGAAATCACAAACAGCTGAAATTATTTGTGGTTTATATTGACTTAAAGAAGCAACTATTCCGAACCCAGGTATTTGTAATTTCTCTCCGCCCTACCGCATATTTATAAAATAAATGTAAACTAAATGTATTTTTCTTTTTACAAATTTCAGCTATCTTCAGATTGCACATGTAACAATCCATACTATCAAATTTGAAATAATATCTTGATATTTTTGAGACAATTTGTTTTATTGCTCGACCTCTTGATCTCGAGCAGAAAATCAGTGATTTAACTGATTCATAAGTAGATTGCCAAATGAACAAAATCATATCATCTGCTCTGACAACACAAATTAACAGCATACCTCTAGTTAAACGTCCACCATAGACATGTTGATGTCGTCCACTTAACTTTTGAGATAAAAGATGTCAACTTGTTCCTCTTCTTCTGTTCTGCATATCACTTCATATCTAACTACCGATATGATGTTACTACCGTTTTCGCGGCACATTCAAATAACCGAAGTTTAATGATTTTTTTAAATATATTGCGCTTAGAATTTTTCTTCTAAATTAAATGTATAACTAAATAAATGCCTCCACTATCATATTTCACCGTTTAAAAAATTCGGCAACAACCGAATTGTTTGGCTAGAATTTCGTTCATTCGATCAATTCTTAATTGTATTATAACAAGTTTGAATTACAAAATTTTACAGATTTTTATAATTTCAAAGTAATCCTTTAAACAATAATTTATTTTCACTGGTTTCAAATAAATTTTTTCGAAAGAAAATAATTATGCCTCCATTATTATATTTCTGTGCACTTTTACACGCTTTAATTTGCCATTTAATAATTTGTCATCGAAACGGCAAATTGAAAATTCAAGGTATTATAGTTTCAGGACCATGGGTTTGCGAGAAATGCGATAAAATATACGCAAGGAAAGAATCTTTTCGGCATCATACTAGATATGACTGTGGGAGAAGACAGTTTTATTGCAGTAAATGTCCCAAGAATTTTAAAAGAAATCATGATCTTAAAAGACATTTACTAGCTGTACACAACCTTTAGGAAATGATCTGTGTTAGAAATATGTATAAAATGTAAATAAAAATAATTTAAATCGTAAATGTAAAAACTTAATGCCATTATTATAAAACTTGAAAATGAATTTGACTATTTTGGTACATGAAAGCAATCATTTTCATTATATAGGGTTTGTGAAGTTATGTATGTTACTTCATACATAATATCATTGATATGGGGAAAAATTTTGTTGGAAGTGAAAGTGATTTACATAGCCATATGGTGGTGGCGTTTATTTGGTAATCGCAAAAAAACATAAACTCTTTGAAGATGGAAAGTCCGTTTTAATTTTTGTTATTTTTATTAACTTGTATTGTCTTATTGACATATCGTTACCTGCTTGCGGCGACGACAAACTATCAAATCCTAGATTAATAAAATAAAATACCCTATAATAGTACACACTATTATTAAACTACATATTAATTAAACTAATTACTTAACTTACCAAGATACCGGTTGGTATTTAAGTCAGTCGGGTCCACGGGTGAATTACAACAATGAACATATAAGCTGTCTTAGACTCGCCCACAAGATAGTATGACATGCATCATGTTTTGCGAATTTCTTAGCAGTCCTGTGTACCCAAAAGATTTACACCAGCCTATATAGGAAATGATACTTTAGCTCCAAATTATTGATCTGTATTACGTGCTTGACTAACTGAACTCTAATTTAAGCTGATCTGCCTGTGAGAGAATACCTGAAATTCTAGAATAATCCATGAACATTGTAATCCACTAAAATAGCAAGTTCTAAATGCCAACAACACTGTTTGAAGATTAGACATCTCCAAATCATGTTGATGCAGTCGCACCGTAAAAATCAAAGAAAATCTCTTCCCCTCTACGGCATAAATAAACCTTCTAAGATTACTGAGAAAATTGGTTGTATATTCGGATGATGTTTTTGTCAAATAGTAAAATGGAATAATAAAATATTTACCTACTGTTTTGGAAACGACGCCGACGTCAGTTTCCGTTCTCAATAGGTTTTATGAAATATGTAGATTAAACTCAACACCTGTATGATGAGGAACTTCTAGAAGATGCAGACATCTGGCAAATCAACTGTGCCGTGTACAACGTTGCAAAGCAACTCATCCCCCATGAGAAGTCAACCAATCACGGGGTCGAGAAAGCCAAGCGGCGTGTACAAAAAATCGAGAGCAAGATACAGTCGACTAGACAACACGCTTCTCGGATCCAGAGTGTGGTGGAATACAAGACGAGTGGCAGAGTTTTTACTCCCAGAATCTGACGCATAGCAGAGAGGATTCGAGCGCTTATGGCAATAAAGAAAATGTTGAAGAGGCTGGTGAGGAGTATGAAGCAAAACAATTTGTTCCATACGAATCCTTCCCTCCTCTTTCAAGAGCCACGGCGTGTTGTAGATAATCCGCCGACTGTAGAAGATGTCGAAACCTTCTGGAAGGGAATCTACGAAACGACGCATCCATTCAATAGCGACACTCCAGCAATTACACACTTCGAGGCTCTGTGCCACAGTCATCTTGAGGAGCCAGAAGAAGTGTGCCCCACAATCAGTACGGAGGAAGTCCAACAAGCACTTGTTGGTACCAAGAATTTCGCTGCCCCGGGCCTAGACGGCATTATCAACTGGTGGTGGAAGAAATTTCCTTCCACTCATCGCCATCTGGCGCGAGTTGAACGAGGGACAGCAGATTCCAGACTGGTTCGTCCAGGGACGTAATCCCCAAAAAGGGGGATCTTTCCTACCCGAAGAACTATAGGTCGATCACTTGCCGCAACTCCTGCTACAAGATATTAACACGTATCTTGTATGCAAGAACACTGAGGTCTGTTGTTCCTGTTGTCTTACAGCGGATACACGAACAGCGTGGTGCCAAGAAGGGCATGACAGCTTGCAAGGACAGCCGGCTGATAAACCGCTGTATTATACAGGATTCTATGCAATACAAGCGGAATCTATCGATGGCCTGGATTGACTACCGCAAGGCATTTGATGCAACATCGCACGAGCTATTGTTGCACTTACTCGAATATCTTGCGGTAATAGCACAACTAGTGAGATGCATGGAACAGCTGCTGCCGCTCTGGAAAACTCGCTTCACCATAACATCGGGTGCACAGTGGGTCACGACAGAGCAGAGGAGTTTTTCAGGGTGACTGAATCCTCTCCTCTTGTGCATCTCACTGCTACTGTTGTCTGCTGGGCTCCGCCAAACCCGTGGGTATCGATGTGGACCACCCAGCGACCGGAGGCATAAGGTCACCCATCTCTTTTATATGGATGACCTTAAACTTTATGTCTCTGGAGAGCTCGAACTACAAAACGCTCTTAGGGTGGTCGAAGAATACACGCAGGCAATTGGTATGGAGTTCGGGTTGGACAAATGTGCAATCGTCCACCTCAAGAGAGGACGATGTGGGGAATTCTCTGAAGATGCGCAGCTTGCAGACGGAAGCATCCTAAAACATCTAGATGCCGGAGAGACCTATACATATCTAGGTGTGCAACAAAGACACATCCAGGATGTAAAACAAATACAGGATTCTCGCCTCGACAAGTACAGACGCCGTCTCCGAAAGAGTTGGTCTTCCGAACTTTCGGGGAAGAACAAGGTGTCTGCGACTAACATGCTTGCCGTTCCAGTTCTGCTCTACCCTTTTGGAGTAGTGAAATGGACAGTAGATGAGCTACGCCAATTGGACAGAGATACCCGCAAGATGAACAATATTCACAAAGAAGTATTCATCCTAGATCGTGTGTAACTTCCACGTACCTTCCACGCCAACGGGGGGCCGAGGTCTCTTGAGCCTGAAATGTACGAATGACAGAGTAGTACTGAGTATGGCATGTAACATCCTCAGGAGCTCAGATCCCCTCTTGCGGTTTGTAAAACATCACAAAACTGTAGGAGTGGGAGTAGGACTGTTCAAGCAGCAAAAAGAGCAGCAGATGAACTCGGTCTCGCATTCGAGACCAGTCGAGGTGGTCGACGAGGTGCTGATGTAGAGTCAATTACTGAACTTCAGCTAAATCGCCTGAAAGCCCAGCTCTAGCTGCCCGAACGGGAAAGTCTGTTTCGGCAGCACGTCGAAAAACCCCAGCATAGTGTCTTCTATAAGAACATAAAAAACTGGGTTTATCGATAAGGCTGACATTCGCCTTTCTAAGGTCAGTCGGGCTTAAGTCGGAGACCGAGGGATTCATTATGGCCTGCCAAGATGGTGTTATCAACAACTTGGTCTACCGCAGCAGCGTGTGGCGTATAGAGGTTCCTGACATTAATTTCAGATCTGCCTTCAGGCGCCAAAATCGCTCATGCACATATTATTTGCATGCCCAGTATACGCGGTTTTGGCCTACATCCACCAACATAACGCGGCGTTACGAGTGCTATACTACCATCTAAGGCACTTGTACGGGGTAGAGCAGACACCAGTGCTGCCTTACATCCTCGGAGATATTGAGTCCGTTGTCGAGAACTAGAAATGTCGGATTTACTGGAACTACTCGTTCATGACGGTCAGGCAAATCCAAGTCAACAAGCCTGACATAGTCCTCCTCGACCACCAACTCAAGGCGATGTATGTCATGATGTATGTGCCGAGTTCTCGGTACCTGCAGAGAAAAACATCTCCTTGAAGGCGAGGAAAAACGGACGAAATATTGCGATCTCCGGTACGAGCTTCAAGTGCTGTACCCAGGCTATTCGGTCAAAATAGTAGTCCTAAGAATCGGTGTATTTGGAGGTATAAAGCCTACGCTGCTCTCGGAACTGAAGACCATACCGGCTTGCCAGAAATCAGCCGAGTGGCTGACAGGTCAAATGCAGAAGGCGGTCATTCTGGGTTCTTTCCGTCTGCTTATGGCACACGATTCCGAAATTTACAGTCACCAACTCTGCGGGATGTGGGGAGTGGCTGTGGTTAATGTGCTGGCGCGACTCCCGTGAGGCATCGGAGTCCACGAGGGATTGTCCAGCGGCGGGAAACCAAATAATAGTAATAATAATAATCTTTTTTCATCATTTGTTGGTACAATAGTAGTACATATGGTAAGTCAAATACTTTAAAAATACATATATACATATATGAAACAAGTAGATAGATATAAAATATAAAATACATAGGCATATATACACATATACGAGTATATACACAGACACATACACTCATATCTACATATACATACAAAACAGTAGGAGTTGTAAATATCACGCATTAGTTGCTCAAAAATTTTTTCTATATTATAATAAGCCTTTTTAATAAAAAATGATTTAGTTTGCTTTTTAAACTTATTATAATTTTCAATTTCCTTTAGGTTTGTTGGTAACTTGTTATAAACATATATGAAATTACAAACCGGTGAATTTTTCATATTAGCAGTTCTGTGTTTTGTGATGTGTCAGCGGGAAAATACCGCGACCTGCATTGGATTATACCTTCAAATCATGATAGATCGGTAGCCAGTATGATTTGTCAATTCCTAACCAGACATAGACTGGTTTCGAACTTATTAGTTCTCCTCAGATTGCCATAGGTTATGGAACAGACAAATGATAGTGGCCAATCTGCTAGTCATATACTGACCATGGTAAATTGAGTAGTGGTGAGAGGTATGTGAAACTTCTCATATGGTCAAAATGCTACTATCCGATCGACATCATAGATGTCTCTGTGGCGGATAGCGACTTGCGAAGCAGGTACCAAGAGCGGTGATCTCTAGCCCAGGTGGATTAAACTACTGTTTTTAAAAATGATTTGAACGAAACAACTACTCAGCGGGCAAATACCCCGAACTGCATTTTATACCTTCAAATCATGATAGATAATGCTAGTGGCCAATCTGCTAGTCATGTACTGACTAAGGTAAATTGAGTAGTGGTGAGAGGTATGTGAAACTTCTCATATGGTCCGAATCTATCATGATTCGAAGGTATAATCCAATGCAGGTCGGGGTATTTGCCCGCTGAGTAGTTGTTTCGTTCAAATCATATTTAAAAACAGTAGTTTAGTCCACCTGGGCTAGAGGTCGTCGCTCTCGGTACTTGCTTCGCAAGTCGTTATCCGTCACAGAGACATCTATGATGTCGATCGGATAGTAGCATTTGGACCATATGAGAAGTTTCACATACCTCTCACCACTACTCAAAACTAGATGATAAAGGTTTTTTATATGGAAATTTGTTTAAACTGTTTTTTTATCATTTAATATCAGTCTATTTCGACAACACCATGCATCAAGTTCATCATTTACCCTTGTCATACGTAGTGACAATTCCTCAGGTGTCCGTGCTGCTATTGTTATTGTCGTATCGTCGGCAAACATCGTAACTTGACCAATCGAGACATGTTGTGGTAAATCATTCACGTATAACATGAAAAGAAGAGGTCCCAACACAGAGCCCTGGTGAACTCCCATGTCTACGTTCTGTTTTTTTTTAAACAGTGTTATCATATTTTACCAGCAGTTTTCTATTTTTCATGTATGATTTAATCCAAAACAACATTTTATCACGAATACCTATTGAAAAAGTTTTTGACATAGGAAATCCACATTAACTGAGTCGAAGGCACGGGACAGGTCAAACATTAGAGACATTACATAATCCCTTTATCCAGTTCTTAGTAAACAAAGTTTAGTATATGATAGGAAGCTGTTTCTATAGACATGTTTTCTCTAAATCCGTGCTGGCTTGATACAGTATTTGATTTATTTAGGTATTTAGTTATTATTTTATGTACCAGTCGTTCAAGAAGTTTTGAAAATATACTAAGAAGTGATATTTGTCGACAATTTTCGATATTTAAAGGATCTTCCTTTTGATAGAATGGCAAAGCCCTAGACTGGGTTTTTCATGAAACTTCCAGGTGATGACCAAATCTCGAAAACCAGGATTAACGAAAATCGGAATGTCACAAGGCTCTATACTTGGTGCACTATTTATTATTTTTATTATCGATCTTTTTTACTATATTTTTTTAAACAAAATTATGCACGCAGATGATATAACTTCTCATTTGTTTGTTCATTTAATTGCAGTTCTATTATATGTGAAGATTCATTTTAATATTAAACTTCATATTTGTCTGACATAATTTATAAGGGAGCATGTGCACTGCGCATGAGATCAAGAAATTTCTCCTCGAATTTTTTCACCTTAACTGGTGTTACATAGGCTCTTCATTCATACAGTACCGTTTGGTAATAAGAGAAGAAATTCTTGCCATTACGCCACATATGAAAAGTTCTGATGCTGCAAACAATGTTTACATTATTTTATTTTTCTATATAAGGATATGAAAACTTTTTATTTGCACTTTTTATAACTGCCGATAATTTTTAGTCCTAGAAGAACAAGAAAGAAAAGATTCTCCTATTTTAAGATATCACACTTTTAAGAAAATTCCAGGAAGTGCTAGTATTGGAAGGAAATACTGTCGGGGATGTTACAAAAAGAAAGTAGCACGACAAATTTCAAAGAATCGCGTGAGAAAAGTAACGAGTTTTTGTGATGACTGCGAGGGAAAACCTAGGTATTGTCTAGAATGCTTCAACTTTGAACATACAATTATATATAATATAAATAAAACAGATTTATTGCACAGTAAATAAGAATATTTTATCATTTTATATTGTTTGGGAATGTTTCGTTAGATGTTCACAATATAATATACTATTTTACTTACTGTACTTATATGCAGTTATAAAAGTATTTATACAATATTAAATGTGATTTTTCAATACCTACAAAATTCGATTATAAATTACAATCTAACACCGAAACATTTTCATCCGATGCACCACTTACAAGACGACTGTAAAAAATTGCTCTGGAGTGCCACTACAAGATGTTTATTAAGGTTTAGGGTGAACCTACCCTTGAACGGAGGTGAACTCGTGTTTTTTTTTAAAAGTCAATTTGACTAGGGTAACTTTATTTTGAGTCTTCCAAGCTTTTGCATGTAAATACTGGAACACTTCATGACGAAGAACAGGAACTACAATAAACAGTTATCAGAAAAAACCCGAAGATGACAGAAACATTCCTAATATAACTACGTCTCTCTCTCTCTCTGGCCAATTTGCCAATTGTTATAATATCTCATTTTATCAATTTTTAATTATATTATAACAAGGCTGAATTAAATAAATTGATAGATTTTCAGATTTTCAAGGTAATTCTTTTAACCCATTATTTGTCACTGAAACGATAAATTGAAAATTTAAGCTATTATATTTTTTAGGACCATGGGTTTGCGAGAAATGTGACAAAAACTACGAAAGGAAAGAGTCTTTTCGGTATCATACTAGATATGACTGTGGAAGAAGACAGTTTTCTTGCAGTAAATGTCCCAAGAATTTTAAAAGAAATCATGATCTCAAAAGACATTTACTCGCTGTGCACAACCTTTAGGAAACGATCTGTGTTAGAAATGTTTATGGAATATAATATATATACATATACTATTACTAGTATCAAGAAATTAACAAAATTTAACAGAGGCAACTTAATTAGCTTCCATTAGTCAAATTTTATAGAAAAGTTTTTCTGTCTGAAATTTTGTGTATCATAATTCGTCGAGATTCTTCCAGAAATGTAAAAAAAAAATTTTTTTTCAAGAATACATCCTCACTTTGAGGGGTGAGGAAGTAAAATTGAATATTTCTTCCCAAAAATTTATATATAGGCTAAGTTTGCAATTCTGACCATTAATTGTTAATAAAATTTTTCTATTAAACAAAGCCTACTATGTTTTTTAAATTTTCATGTTTTTAACCATTTTCAGTAGGCCATGATCGACGAAATAAATTTATTGTAGGGAAAAAGATATTCAATTTTGTTGATTGCATAACTGACAAAAATTTGAAGTTGATCTGAATAAAATGAGAAACGTACAAGGGTGTGTAGGCGAGAGGTGAGACACACAGTATATAAAAATCTGAACTTGGATATTTAATCTTTTCATCGATACTTTTTATAACCGTCTGTAATTTTTAGCCCTAGTAGAACGAGAAACAAGAGATTTTCCTATTTTAAAAAATCATACTTGGAAGAAAATTCCAGGAATTTCTCATGTGGGAAGGAAATACTGCCGGGGATGTTACAAGAAGAAAATAGCAGGACATATTCCAAAAAGTCGTGTAAAAAAAGTAATGAGTTTTTGTGATGATTGCAAGGGAAAACCTAGGTATTGTCTGGAATGCTTTAACTTTGAACATACAATTATATCTAAATAAATATGTAATTAAAAAAAGTGATTAATTACGTTTTCATCTTAACTAGAAATTACCCTGGACATAGAAATCAAATATATTTTCTAGTGTTTTTTGTTCTGATATCAAATGTGGAAAGTTGTGACGTACTTCGTTGTGCTACACAAGATCAGAAGTGTCACTTTGACGCCCAAAACTACGGCGGTGCTGACGTACGGATATCTCGGGCGCCAGTTTCTGTTTAGAGTGCAGAAACACCACTTTACTCTATGGCGGAACGAGAGGCCGGGCAACTACAGTGAAGAAACGGATAAGCCAGGGGTCTGGAAAAGGTAACTTACACACTACAGTTAATGAAACGACTCTCATTCAGTATATTTACATTTATTCTACACACTAATTACTATTTACACTATATATACATCTTCATATTTACAACTTATTCTACAAGCGGTCTTTATTATAGGCGAGCGGGGACAGTAAGCGGGCGTACAAGCGGTGCGACACGGTAATACGGTAATATGGCGTTTTACAAATTCTATTCAATGTCCGGAAAATACACACCAGCCAAATAATACTTGTTATTTACCAAACCTTTATTTATCAAACCTTGATACATACTTCCGTATCCTGGGCTGCTTCTTCTCTGGAGCGGTCGGTGTCGGCACGTCTGGTAGGTATTGGCGGCAGCAACGTACTGTTCTGGATGCTCTGAAAAATCCTCAAGCTACTAAACTCTGCCAAAAGCAGAAGTAGGAGGAGACGCGGTAGTCATGCGCGGAATATGGCAATACGTCACCTTTTACGGACTTCGCACTTAAATTGCAATACCTGTATAACTCTATACTCACGAGATTACTTACTGTGCTAGTCGGCGTGGTACTTCGGTTGGCGGCCAGACGGGAACTGATTTGTCTGAAAAACCCTCGAGCTACTAAACTCTGCCAAAAGCAGAAGTAGGAGGACGCGGTAGTCATGCGCGGAATATTGCAACTACGTCACCTTTTACCTATATCCTTATACTCACAAGATTACTTACTGTGCTAGTCGGCGTGATTCTCCGGTGAGCGGCCAGACGGAAACTGATTTGATTGTTTCCAGTCTCGGGGTCCTTCACGGTAGGGCGGGCACAGGAGTGCCGGGGGCAATATGCGCGATTCGCGTTTCGCGATTCACGTACTGCCTGCAGCTCGGCATATTTGGAATGTTTATACAAACGGATCAATACTACCTATCTTATAAATAACAATTATACTATTATTAATGAGCAACTAACAATACCACTGTTAAGTAGGTACTACAATGTTTAAAATATCTTTTGAATCAGACAAATCGCACCTAGTTACATAATTTAATTCTACAAATAAAATAATCACTTCGTTACAAAGTAAAATTAAATAACTTACAGTTTTTGAAAAAAAATTATGTTTTGTTTTCTTGCTAAACAATACTGGGTAACAACGAAAAGTTTTGCTCCCTATTTTTTTTTATAGTTTTCGAGATAAAAACACACATCTCGCACATAACAATGATATTTCAGATTTACAGGGCTAATCGGACAAAACCCCAACTCAATTTTCTTAATGGAACGCCTTTTTGAGGCCAACATTCTGATAGAGATTAATATTCTCTATAAGTACTGTTATTTCTAATATTTTTCTAAGCTATGATTTTTTAGGTCATCAATGTAATACGTGTGGCAAATATTATACTGCCAGAGGTTCTTTATGGAGGCACAAAACGTTCGAATGTCAAAAGCAACCTCAATTTAAATGTCCAGTTTGCAAACATGTGGCAAAACAACGACCCAATATGAAGCGACACATAACAAAATGTCACAAAGAAATAGATGACGATATGTTTAGAAGACTGTTTTATAATTGATAGTATTCAGCTTTTATTCAATAATTCATGCATGCTGAAAATTATTGTTTCGTGTGAGCTTTTTTGTAAAACTGGTTTATGAAACAGAAAATTTGTGTGCGTGCTGACTTAGTTGGAGTTGTTTGAGATTTTTTATGACCCGATTAAGTTGGCTTATATGACGTACACGAATGTACAAAACCATCATTGTTAAAAAAAAAAAAATGAGTGTTAATGGTTCGTAGTATCGTAGTAATATATTTGAAACTCATAACGAGTTTTTGAGACAATAATAGCTGGGATTAGGAGGGCCCGTTTCGTGCCATAACCTCACAAAACTTTATTTTTAAATTTTCATGGGCTTATTATTCTGAAAAAGGAATAATCAAATCAATGTTTATGTCTATAGTTTTGTAATATTTCTATATTACTTATCGCATGCAGGTGTTAATTAATTGTACTGTTAATTAGTAAAGCGCTGTGTAGTTTTTGTGAAAAGGTAATAATGTAGGATTATACAGGGTGGGGCAATAGTGCGTCGGACCTCGATATCTCGAGTTCTACGATAGCTAGAAATTTTTTAAAAAATTGCAAGTAAACTAGATAAAAAAGTCTATAACGAGAAATTATTTTCGAACATACAGGGTGAGACGAAATTACAGGACCAAGTGCCTTTTTTTTTAAATGGAATGCTATGTATATCAGTACATTTTTTGAAGCGTCTTTCTAGGCTCTATTCATTCCTATATTATTATTGGCTATCTCCTAACCACTTTGATGTAATGAATTTTTTTGTTGAAATAATGCCATGTGCAGATGGATATTAAAAAAATCACCACAGTCACAATTATGGGTTTTAAGAAAAACTTATGTGAATACCAGTTTCGAGACATCTAATTAATATTTTTGAATCATTTTCATTTCCCAAAAATGTACAGGGTGGCCAAAAATTAGTATACAATTAAGAACTTTTTAAATTGAATTTTCTCATTTTTTTCAAATGGAACACCCTGTATATTTTTCAACGATGTGATGTATAAATGAAAAACGAACATTTTTTGTAAGTACTTCGTTCTATTGAGCAATAATTACAACATTCAAAAATAAACCTAAAAATGAGGTTTCTTCAAATAACTCAGTAGAAAAAATTATAATAAATGTTCCACATGTTGGCCATTTTGATTGACATACATCTCTATGCGCTTTTGAAATGAGGTGCCCACTGTCCCTAAAACTGCCGGTGTGATAGATCTAAAGGCAGTTATTATTCTTTCCTTCATATTTTGTACTGTTGTTGGTGTGTCTCTATAAACAATTTCCTTCACGTATCCCCATAAAGAGAAATCCGTTTTTGTAAGATCTGGGGATCTAGCAGGCCATTTAGTGGGTCCATTTCTTCCAATCCATTGATGAGGGTAGGTATTATTTAAGTGGTCTCTAACTGCATTTAAATGATGTGGTGGTGGAGCATCATCTTGCTGAAACCACATCCTATTTCGAATTCTTCCAGGGAGATTTACCAATAATTGTGGCAAACGGTTTTCCAAAAAATGAAGATAAATAGCTCCAGTCAATGTACCATCAAAGAAATGTGGCCCTATTACATGTTCTCCAATATTCCTCCCCAAAAGTTTATAGACCATCTGTGTTGGTTATCAACTTGCATAAAAAAGTGAGGATTTTCCGAAGCATAATAATGGAAATTGTGCCTATTAACAAATCCATTTTTATGAAAAGTTGCCTCATCAGTGAATAAAACATTATTGAAGAAGTTGACATCAACTTGCATTTTACCTCTGGCCCAATTACAAAATTGTAGGCGCTTTTGAAAATCGTCATCAGATAATTCCTGGTGCATTTGAATATGATATGCATGCAACTTATTTGTTTTTAAGATTCGACCCACAGACCGTCTACTTATTCCTACTAATGAGGTCACTTCTCTTTGACTAACATGGGGATTCTCAACCGTTGCCAGCACCACAGAAAACTCATTTTGTTCGTTCACAACATGTTTTATGCTTTCACTTTTTTTATATTCGACATTTCCAGTTTCCAGAAATCTATCGAGAAGGTTTTGGAAGCTGCTAACATCAGGAAGCCTTCTTTCAGGATAACGTTGGTGATAAATTCTATTGGCAAGTAAACAATTTCTGTCTGATTCGCCCAAAACAAAAGTCATGTCTACAAGTTCCGCTTTATTAAAATTCATATTGTAAAATTCCAAATATTTTAAATTCAATACAAATTGGAACTAACGACCGATAAGTGAGATAAATGCTCCTTTGTACACGACAATTTGTACCAAACTGAGGTTTTATTGCTTGTCGAATAACGAAAACAGCAAACAAATACAAAAAAACATTACAGTAAAGGACTGGTTAAATACTATTTACTCATTTCAATGGAAATGGTCCCACTAAATGGCCTCATTTCAAAATTGCATGAAGACGCGTGTCAATCAATATGGGCAACACGTCGGACACCTATTATAAATTTTTCTAATGAATTATTTGAGGGAACCTCTTTTTTTAAGTTTATTCTTGAATTTGACACTTATTTATTTATAAAACGAAAATGGTTGCAATTAGCCATAGGGAAGTACTTACAAAAAAATGTTCGTTTTTCATATCTACATCCCATCATCGAAAAATATAGAGAGTGTTTCATTTGAAAAAAATTGAGAAAATTCAATTTAAAAAGTCCTTAATTGAAAAATAAACACTTATATATTTATAAAACGAAAATGGTTGTAATTAGCTATAGGGAAGTACTTACAAAAAATGTTCGTTTTTCATTTTTACATCACATCGTTGAAAAATATACAGGGTGTTCCATTTGAAAAAAATGAGAAAATTCTATTTAAAAAGTTCTTAATTGAATACTAATTTTTGGCCACCCTGTACATTTTTAGGAAATGAAAATGATTCAGAAACATTAATTAGATGTCTCGTAACTGGTATTCACATAAGTTTTCCCTAAAACCCATAATTGTGACTGTGGTGATTTTTTTAATATCCATCTGCACATGGCATTATTTCAACAAAAAAATTCATTACATCAAAGTGGTTGGGAGATAGCCAATAATAATATAGGAATGAATAGAGCCTAGAAAGAGGCTTCAAAAAATGTACTGATATATATAGCATTCCATTTAAAAAAAAGGCACTTGGTCCTGTAATTTCGTCTTGGCTCGCCCTGTATGTTCGAAAATAATTTCCAGTTATGGACTTTTTTATCTAGTTTACTTGCAATTTTTTAAAAAATTTCTAGCTGTCGTAAAACTTGAGATATCGAGGTCCGACGCACTATTGCCCCACCCTGTATTATTACAGCCTATACTGTTTGGACCCAGTACTCTATGTTGAAGGCAATGTTGTCTAAATAAATTCTTCAAATATGAAATCTTGTCTTTTCTGCCACGTCGAAAAATTTAAAAACCCTGAGACGAAATAATACATTTTCGCCGTAGGGCGGGAAAAACATACCTTGCGCTCTGAAATTAGGTCGAAAAACTATACTTTTCCGACCGATAGTAGAAAAATCTGATTTTCAGGTAGTGAGTTATTTTATTCAGATTTGTATTGTCCTATACTCAATAAATGGATTAACAAAACTTTGTCAACGGCATTGTTATCAGCTTATACTTTTAGGTCAGCCGACAAATCGAGAATTACTAAACATGCTCATTTCTATTAAAAAAAGTAGTCACTAGGACAGAGAACAGATTCCTTAATATGAAATCACCAGGAAAATGCATGCAAATCAATAAATTTGACCCAGGATCAGATAATGACAGTTCTAACATAATAAAGAAGTTGATACCTCTAAAGTCTATAGATGATATTTTAGAACTCGAGAGGATATTAAGAAACAAGGAACACGAACAAATTTTGGTAAGTAATGTAAAATTGTTTATAATAAAGAGAGCGCGGACAAAATTTCAAAGCTATAAGGCACCATATAAAAAATTTTTATTTACAAAATATTTAACCCCCTGTATTATCAATACTCTAAAGGGACCATTAACTTAAAGGGAGTTTTAGTGACAAGAAAATGTATTACCAGTAATTCCAGCAAAAGTTAAATCAAGATATGAATACGATAGCCACTAAACCTAATTATTATTTTAAATATATGAAAAAATTTGCTTTTTAATATTTCAAAAATATTTTATTAGATAGTCTACACGTGTTTCGGCTTTTTAGGCTTTTGTCAAGATTACAGGGAATACTGAAACAGTAAACGCGCCAATATTCTTTTTCTTGACGATGACCTTGGATGGCAGGGGTCGGAAGTTTTACTTTCCTTTACCCTAACGCATCGCTGTAGGCCTGAACCAACCTCGTAAGGGGCGGGTCTGCTCCACCGGCAACCCCGTCCACTGATGCGAACGGTGTGGTTGTTTTGGCAGACCTTCCCCGGTCATGGTTTGTTGGACCCAGCCGACTTGGGCCTTTCTCTTCTCGCGCTCTTCTTGTTTCTGTTTTCTTTCTTCATCGGCTGTCTGCTCCCGGGAGCGTCGTCATGTCGCGGGCAGGGCGACTGTTGCCGTCCTGCCCTGGGAGTTTGTCGGGTTAGGGGATAAACAGTAAAATTTGCGTTCATTGCTTATATAACCACATCTGGTACCTACTATAAAACTATTGTAAAATATGTTTTTATAAGTTCAATATTACTTTATTTTTTAAATCTAAATTATTTTATTTAAAATATGGTGGCCGGTAAAAATTTGTTGTTCATTCGTTAAATTTTTATTACTTTTAACAGCCTTACTTATTTCTAATTGTTCTAATAGATCAAGTTTCTTTCCTTTCTTTCCGAATGGAGTAATTTGACATGTCTGTTTTCTATACAATGTGTTAACATGCTCGTATTATATACATTGTTTACAATAGATTTCCTGTGTTCCTCGAATCGTTTTTTTACATTTCGTCCAGTTTGTCCAATGTATATAGCATCATAGTCACTACATTTTAACTCATATACTCCTGTTTTTTGTAGCTTTTCAGTTTTGTCTTTGTTATTAATTAACATTTTACCTAAATTATTTTTATTTACTGAAATTGTTCTACATCCCAGTTTATTCAGTTTATTACTAACTCTATTGCTGATTTTAGGCCTATAATTAATACATTTATATCTCTTATGGCATTCCTGAGAAGAAGCGGCATAAAACTCTTTACGTAAAGTTTTCTTTTGTTTGTTTTTTATTAGTTTATCTATTAGGTTTTCTTTATAGCCATTGTTTTTCGCAATATCTTTGATTACGTTAACTTCTTTTTTAAAATTCTCTTCGCTTAGTGGAAATGTTAATAGACGATGTATGTTGCTGTGGAATGGTGCCATTTTTATTTGCAATGATTGTTTAGATTTACTATGTATTATTGTATCTGTGTTTACGATAAATGTCAAACTCTAAGCTATTATTGATATTTTTTATATTAATGTCTAAAAAGTTTAAACCCTCGTCATTTTCCATTTTTAATGTGAATTGAATTTTCTGATTAAGTGAATTTAGAAGACCTAAGAATTTATTTAACTGCCTTTCTGTACCTTTCCAAATGCAAAACACATCATCCACATAACGGGTCCAGAAAAATATGTTTTCAACTAATTATTAATGAAACTATAGGATTATTCTCTGATATTTTTATTTTGTTTATAATAAATTTTATTGTCATTAGAATTACTTTAAAGTTAAAGTTCCTTTTAAAATGTTGATAACACCGGGAGTGGCATAATTCCTCCAAATAAAAATAATAATGACAGATGGTCGAGAGTCAAGCGCACTTCGGCTGCCCAAAGCTTAAAACAAGTTTCTCGTTTTTTGAAAGAACGTTTTTTTTTTTCTATTTTTGGATTCTATAAGCTCGAATGCATGGGGTCTGCATTTAAAAAACTCAAGAAACTTATTTATTTTTCGAAATCTTAAGGAAAACAGTTTTCAAGGATCTTTCTTACAATAGATTTTCTATGCTAAAACCCAGTAAAATGCAGGCACAAAGTTGAATTCAAGTATCTAACGGCATATACTTGTTTTTATTTTGTTCTTCCACTTAATTGTTTTTAGTTTAATTAAACTAGCAATCGTGAGGATGTCAATGATTCTAGTGTGGAAGATGCAAAGCAAAAAGCAAGTATATTTGAGGCAGAAAGATAGATACTTGTTTTTAGCATTTTTTTTCTACTAATCCGGACGTTTTGCGTTTCATTTAGAATTATTTCAGTCAATCAATAAAATTATACTTCATAATAATTTACGTATAAAAATTCGTGTTATAAAGGGAAAAAAGAATGTTTTGGATTCTAAATCAATAGCTCATTCCAAAAATGCATCACACTTAGGGTCTAAAATTGATAAGTTGAAAGATACGGCCATTTTGAATATAAGAATTTGCCTATTTTTCATGTTTTGTTTGAACAAATAATAATCACTAGAACACTTTTATTTCAACAATGCTTTCCGGTTTAGTTTTATAAACTAAGCTTTTTAGAAGCCCCCCACAAAATAATCTAATGGATTGAGGTCCCGTGACCTTCATGGCCATTCGAAGGGTCCACGTCTACTAATCCACCTGTTCAGAAATATTTGGTCATGATACCTTCGAACGTCTGCTGCATAATGAGGAGGCGCACCATCCTGTTGGTACCACAGGCTTTCGTCAACATTTCCAAGATTAATTCTACTGGGGAATAAATTTAATAACGTTGGGATGAGATAGCCCATTAAAAATTGGAGGTACCCCTGTTAGTTTACAGTTACATCGAAAAAATAGGTTCCAATGATTCTATTTCTTACAATTCCCGACCACACATTTACCTTTGCGGATACTGTATGTGTTGCTTCCGCATTCATTGAGGGTGTTCCCTTGCCCAGTATCTACAATTCTCAACGATTCACTTCATCATTTAATTGTATCAGAAGACGATCATCAGTGCACATATTCATCATTGTTTCACAAAATTGTATCCTCCAATCTGGATCATCATCACCTAGTTCTTGCACAAGCTGAATCTTAAGGGGATGCCATTTTTCTAATTTTAATACTGTATGAACCAACGTTTTAGTAACATCATAATCGAGACTAACCTGGCGAACTCGGGTATGTGGATTTTCTTCAACAGCCAGTATAGTATTTAATTTTGTATTCTCGTCAACACCAGGGTGACCTATTTTGGGTAACTCTATTTATTTTTTTTTTCAATTTTACTCACTGTCGGTTGAGTTATGGATCATTCTGGATATTTAGTATTAAATAAATTACATACTTCATGTTGAGTTTGCATCCTATCACCATACCCAATCATCGTAAGTATTTCAATTCTCTGCTTTACAGATACACTCATGTTATAAATTAAAATAAATCGACAACAATTATTGAGAAACCACTACTGAGGTAAAGTATTATTAAGTGATTTACTGTCAAAGATGATATTGATAAAACAACAAAAACAAACAAAAACTAGCCTACTTAAAAAATTAATAAAAAAACGTGTTTATTTAACTTTTTTTACTTTTTAAATGGACGTAGCTTCCAATTTATCAATTTTATACCCTAAGTGTGCATATTTGGAATCAGCTGTTGAAGCAGAATCCAAATATACAGGATGTTCCATTTATAAAACATTCATAACGGAAACAGTGATGACGTCATAACAAGAATAAAGAATAAGGTGCGCAATTGAATTTTTGTACTTGTATAAATTAAATTTATACACTCTGTTTAGAATTACTTAAATACATTTTTTTTTTAGAAATGTATGTTATTTAACCTCGGAGGAAATAACTTTAAAAACTTCTTATTCCGTATGCTGTGCAGAATATACAGCAACGAAGTGGCAATTAAGTGCTCCTGGTTGGGATTAAGGAATAATTTTAAAGTTGGAAGCACCAAAGCAATAGAGATTATAAAGGGTAAGAAATATAGCGAAATAAGAAATAATTTAACAAGTGTCAATAGTATCATACAGGGTGTCCCAACCAAAAGTAGGCACCCTGAATAACTTTGGAGATATAAATTTTTTGAAAAATTGGTGAAACACGTCGACCTTGTTTCCAAGGGGGTATATTTTAATGTAATACTTGCATCCCTATCATTATGCCTCTAATGTACATAGCCACCCCCTCAAAAAATTCAAATGGCAAGGGGGTCGAGTGATACATCTTTTGAAAGGTCTTTCAATTCCCTACATAACTGTGTATTTTTTTTAACTTTTATCAATTCGTTCTTAAGGAAAATAATTTTATTTTTGGTGATTACACACAATCGAAATCGTTTACAAAATCTAAAACACACGGCACTGAGTATTGGAATTTTATAAAAAACCTACATTTTTTAGTGCTCTGAAATCAACACGAGTTTTTCGACAAAATGCTCTTTCCTTGTCTGTTTATTTTTAGAATAATTAAAGACTCATAAGTAAAGCTGGCCGAGGTCACCTGGCCGACAGAGCCGTCATATGACATATGTTTACATCATATCATAATACTTGAATAAGTGCAATAAATGGAAATAAATTTTAACAGTAATGGTACATTTTATAAAAATTTGTATAAAACTCACCCTTTTAAGCAGATTTATGAAGTAGTTTGGTTGTCGTCATCACAAAATGGGGAAGATCTATAGTATAATAGCATCAGGTATGTTTCTACAGCTGTCTCCGTCAGCGATGTTCGCTTTGGTGAAAAAATATGTTTGTATTTTGAAAATGACCGTTCGACATCTACGGATGTAATACAGGCATAAATAAAACAATCTGTGAATTCACTTAACGAAGTTGTAGATGCACCATCACAAATTTGTCTTAATTTGCTAAAATCATGATCTTTCTGTAATACACTATCGAATTTTTCACTAACGCGATTATTTTTTGCGTCATTTATAGCCTGTAGCTGTGTATTTACGTCGTCCACTAACGACAACGAACTATTTTGCAATTTTTCTATTGCGTCGTGTAGTCCTCTATAATTGGTATTAATAGTTTCAAGGGAAACGTCTTGAAAGCTTGTCTGGCTTTCCCTAATAGCTGCAGCCTAGTTAGGGTTAAACTGTAGTATCACAGCTTTTATTTGTTGAAAATATTCAGCATAATAAAAAGCCGCTTTCAACCACGTTCCCCAACGTGTAAGAATCGGTTCTGGTGGTTCAGGGATACCAGGACACTGTCTGTGAAATGCTCGAAGTCGTTTAGGAGATTTGAGAAATACTTTTTTTGTATTTACTATTAATGCATTTTCGAATCGTTTCTGCCACAAGATGTAACGCATGCACTTTACACGTAACATGTAAAAACCTACAATTGTCTCTTTGAAGAAAACGGCCTACCACGTGCATTGTCGCGGCACCATCAGTCACAAACATCAATACTTGACTTGTTGAAAATTCAAATTTTTCGAATGTCTCCAACACCACACGCGTAATTATTTCGCCAGCACACGCAGTTAGTCTTTTACTAGCTAGTAAAGTGGAAATGTTGGTTTAAGAGGGTCCAGTACACGTACTATAATATTTAAAATAGAATTTTTTTTACAATCTGTCTCGTCAATACATAACCAGGGCCGTGTATTTTTTAATCCACATTTAATTCTATTTACAATGTCTTCACGAACAGCTGGAATATATCTACGTAACGATGTACGACTTGGTAAGTTCACCTGGGGATTGTATTTATTCCAAAACTCCCGAAATGGTTGTTTATCCAGTATGTGTAGCGGAATATAACAGGCTATTAACATTAACAATAAATCAAACATAAACTGAGTTGTCAAAGGCATGCCATTTTTTTTATTTTGATGTTGCACGGTATTGATATGACGACGACAATCTGTTATGTGCCAGCACATTACGTCTTGATTGCAAACTTTACAAATTATTTTGCATCCGTCATAGAATAAATCCGGAAATTCACTGATAAATTTATTCACTGTGTCCGCGTACGGTCGTTTTTTACCCTTTGGCGCGTTTGACATTATGTATAATTTATAGGTACAACCTCACGCATTAACCTTTCAAATAAGACTGCCAACGTAAATCACTTCTAAATCGGCACGTGTGACGCCAGCGGAAGACCGAGGCTGTACTCCAGCCACCTCGGCCAGCTTTACTCATAAGTATTTGATAGTCTAAAAACAAATTAAGTGTCTCTTCTTGATAAAAGTTAAAATATAGAGTGGAATAAAAAATAATATTACCTGAAAATTTGTTGTTAATTATTATTTACTTAAATTTATTTATTTAAATTATTTCATTGACCCTAAGGGGTATTTCCACTATATAATTTCAATTATTCTGTTCTCTGAAGCCATTAATGTTTATTACATTAAGGTTTACAAGTTTGGTTACTTTGGATTCTTTAAATGTGCTGGCTACCCTGATGACACTATGGCAAGCAGAAACACGTGTCGGTAGATATTTTAAAGTTTTTTAAAGTGAGTGTCCAACTGGTGAGTACCTTGTGTTTTATTTATTTTTGGTTTTACTAGACAGAATAGTTGAAATTAAAAATAACATTATTGAGTCAGTTGTACTGAACATAATGTGCATATTATCTTTTTTGTAATCCAAGTTTCAGCGTTTTGGCAAATAGCCGGGAAAAAAAGATATATGTTATACTAATCTGTGATAAAATTTGTAAAAGTTAGTAAATAATAATTAACAAAAAATTTTCAGTTAATATTATTTTTCATTCCACTCTATATTTGATAGTCCTTGAACATTAATTTGTTCACAACCAATTTTAAATAGAGATACATTTTACCAGAGCGAGTTCCCAAAGTGGTTTATACCCTTCAGGAGAGAATAGAAATTGTCAGCATTTATTTTAAAAACGATAGTTGTGCTAGAGATACGGAGCGCATATTTAATAGAAATCACCCAGATAGAAGGGTTGGTTCTCAGTATGTTTTACAATTATTGACAAAATTTATGGAAACAGGTTCTGTAGGAAACAAAAAGCATGAACCTCAGCGACCGATTAAGAATGAAGCAGTCGAAGTGGCAGTTCTGGGTCATTTGCAGATGGATAATACTCAATCGATCAGGAAAGTAGCTGAGGCTTCCGGTGTATCACGAAGCCAGTGTTCATCGAATTGTAAAGGCCCACAAATTTCATCCATATAAATTTAAATTGGTACACGAATTAAACGAAGATGATCCCGATCTTCGGCTTGAATTCTGTGATATTTTTAGTGAACAATTAAACGGTAATGCCAATCTACTGTACAATAAGTGTTTTTCTGAGGAATCGACATTTCAGTTAAACGGGGAGGTAAACAGGCACAATTGTAGGTATTGGAGTGAAACCAATCCACATTTCTTCATGGAAACTCACACCCAAAGGCCTCAGAAGTTAATTGGGCTGGCATCTTAGGGGATTACATTGTCGGGCCGTTTTTTATTCCCGACAATTTAAATGGAGGAAGGTACCTCGATCTGTTAGAAAATAACATCGACCCAATGATTACCCAAATCCTCGAAGAAGACGATAATCTTTTAGAGGGCGAACTGTTTTTTCAACAGGATGGGGCATCCCCACATTTTGCTATAGCAGTCCGTCAATTTTTGGATAATCGATTTCCTGAGCGATGGATTGGAAGAAGAGGTCCTGTGGAGTGGCCCATTAGGTCACCCGATTTAATCTCTTGGATTTCTTTCTGTGGGGACATTTGAAATCGAAGGTATTTGCAACAAAACCCACATCTCTGAAAGAGTTACGTGAAAGAATTGTTCGAGAATGCCGTTTATTGACTCCAGATGTGTTCAGAAATGTTCGTACAGAATTTCAAGACAGATTATACAACTGTATGGAAGTCGGTGGGGGTCATTTTGAACAATACATACGATAATTTAAACTGCTTCTTTTATTTTTATCTTCCGAACCTAAAATAATGAAACAATTATTTCTCATGATAAAGTAAACAGAAAAATTCTCATAAAATTCCTTTTATTAATGTGATCGGTTTCGTGAACAAGTAATTACTTCACATCATCAGACAGACATCAGACATCATGAAGTAATTACTTGTTCACGAAACCGGTCACATTAATAAAAGGAATTTTATGAGAATTTTTCCGTTTACTTTATCATGAATAATTACTCATATGGGATCAACCTACCTAAATTATTTCTCAGGAACGAATCGATAAAAGTTTTAAAAAATACACAGTTATGTAGATAATTGAAAGACCTTTCAAAAGATGTATCACTCGACTCCCATTGCCATTTGAATTTTTTGAGGGGGTGGCCGTGTAGGGTAGAGGGATGATGATAGTTATACAAGTATTGCATTAAAATATGTCCCCCTTGGAAACAAGGTCGACGTGTTTCACCAATTTTTCAAAAAAAATTTTTTCTCCAAAGTTATTCAGGATGCCTACTTTTCGTTGGGGCAGCCTGTATATATTTTCTCGAGCCTTCTTTAGTATTAAACGACTATCCAAAAATTGTTAATCAGATGCTGGTCTTGAAATCATATTTTTCAAAATTAATGGAACATTTCTTTGATAATAGGAAGTATATCCATGTTACTCGACGGAGCCTCATAATGGTCCATTTTCTGCTCTTTCAAATCTGTAAATTCATGGTTAATAGCTACTACCACCAATCTTTCCTTGCTCATGACACTCCTATGGTGTAATAGCCATGTCCATAGTGAGGTGTTTTTCGACAAAAAATACAAAAATTTATACTTAAAATGTATTTCTACCTTTACTGCTTACAATGTTCGAGCAAAAACAAAAAGTCGAATTTATCCTGTATTTTTTTGCATCGTAAACAAATAGAAAGTTAAGAGACATCGATCATGTGACTAGAGATCACTGTAGATCGAGAGGTAGCGATAAATGACATCAATTGCAGAGTTGACGCAATGTCACTGCGTAAATATGTGCATGCATATGTGACACAATCTCATCTTACCTTGTGGTTATTTTGGCAAGTTCAATAACATTAATTAGCGATCACAAGTATATTACGAATATTAATGTTCTCACTAAAACATTTGCCATCTTCCAGCTACAAGCATTGGTGGTTTCAGCTACGATAATCCAGACGTATTTGTCATTCACTTCGGAATATTTTTTTAGTTTAATACTATCATCTCTGTGATAAATATATGACTGTTTTAGGAAATTTGTCTCTTAATGTTTGCCTGACGTTGCACGAAAGTAATTTTTTACAACCTGTGCAATACAATTCTGTGCCGTAATATTGCAACTTCGGAAATCATTAAATCCACAAATTCACTTTATCCTCTGAAGGAATTAATTGAACGAATCGTTTTAAAAAATTTAAGTTCCGTTTTCATTAATGTCGCTCTGACTTTGTATTACACAAACTGGTCTTTTTCAAACAAATTGTAATTGATACTAAGTAAATATATTTATCTAACATGGGGCAGTGGGTGTAAATGTGATAGCCAAGCCACACGATCTGCCTATTGGTATCTATCTGTGCATTGCTATTGGACACTCTACAAAGGAGTATTTTCCCGTCAAGATATGGCGGTCAGTTAATAATTGTTTTTTTAGAACTGCAAGACGTCCAATTACCAGATAAATATCTTTACTTTTTTGTTCTCATTTTTATAAAGAAAACAGATTTATTGCATAGTCATAAGAATAAGAATATTTTATAATTTCATTTCATATTGTTGGGGAATGATTCATTAGGTGTTTACAATATAATATTCTATCGATATATGTAAGTAAAAGTCGTCTCCGGAATGTATCACTACCTTCCAATCTCTAGTCATAACACTCATAACAATGTGTCAAGGAATATATAAATAAATCAAAACTATGCGGTGTAATAATTGCTCACAATTTTTGGCAACATCTTGCTATTGCAAAATAGAGGAGGAAGCAAAAACTTTTTAAGTCTTTTTTTTAGAAGCCTCACTTCACTTGTATCCTGAGTCAACCCAAAAAGAATTCGAGGATTTAGCAAGTGATTGGTTCCGCCATGGAAAACAAAGATATCTACGGGAAACTGCAAAAAATAAACAAATTGTCTTAAAATTAGTTGGTCAAATTTGAAAACTACAGACTCTAGAAGATTTTGTAGTTTTGACCTATACATCAATATTTTATTTTATTGTATATTTAAATGTTACGTCAATGAGTTGTAAGCCGTTTTAATAAATGTAGTGTCATTAATATATCTTAAAATTTTCCTATTACGTAAAAAATTGCAATAAAATGTTACAAAATTTAGTCCTTGGTCTCATTCCCGAAGCCTATGCTCCTAAGGAACAATAACTGCGTAGCTGCATTGTTTAATTTTTTGTGGTAATCCACCGGGGCCAACACAGCTGTTATAGGTCGATCACACATAAGACGTGAAATTATAATGTGTACTGCTTTGCTGCAATTATTTAAAAGAATAGTGTTGGATTTTTTGAATGAGAAAACATACACAGAGATAAATCGTTATGTAAAATTTTGCACAACGTTGTAGAACAGGTTTTGTTGCATTTTTTTTTTTAACAATTTGGTAGCCGATTGGGTAAAGCGCATTTACTCGGTACCGACGGTCGACGGTTCGAGTCCGTCCTGGAGCAAGTTAGAAATTTTGTTTTAATTTGTTTCGGGTCAAGAAGGGAGAGGTAATTGTTGATGCCTTAAATGTGGTTAGGACTCCACAATAAACTCTAGGCCCTCGTCCCAGCACAATATCCTAGGATTTTTTCGGGGGTTACTTCAGTGATTGTGAGAGTTAAAAAAACAAAACTTTTTTTTATATTTAAAAGCACAACGTACAAGATAATTACTCAATAAATATAATAATTTATGCCAATTGTTCCTGTCACTTCTTTAAAACCAATTTGGGGTGTAATTTTTTACAATAAGGGTTAACGCGCTTGAATTCACCACGAGAGGTGTTAGTGTACAGAAATGTCAATGTCACTGAACGTTAATGTTTACTATGGCTTTTTAACGCTAGTTTTTAGTAATTTTTATAAAACTTAGCTGAAAAACATTTAACACAATGATGGCAGAAGGGGAAAGTAGTAATTTACTTGCTCAGTAGGGAAATTATTGTACTTATCAGAAGTGTCTTATGTCATTAAAGTTAGGTTATATCATGAATGAGCATGTTGAAAGCAACGAATGTATATGATTACTACTCACGATTTTCTGTAATAGACTCCTTTGGTAACGCATAATCGTCAGGATTAAAATGTTTCTTAGAAACATACGAATGTTTCGAATGAGTAAAATTATCTCTATCAACCACTGTTTTAGGCGAGTTTTGCCTCTCGGAAGCTTATGTCCGCCTTTTGTTTCCGAACAAAATGGAACTGCACAACACTGAGGCACAATTAACAAGGTTTTTTTATTTGCTGGTGTACGAAATAATTATAATAAAACACTATAAACAATAACGTTTGACACGACCTTAATCGACCATTTTCGCCAACTGGTGTGCCTGAAAACGTTAGCCCTCATTGGGATAAAATGTCATACAGATTTTTCTCTGTGTATGCATATAAAATCTGATACAGAACGGTTATATCTTTGTGGCAATAACTATAATGACTTGGGTAAATGGCTACCACAATGTTCTAAAAGTGGATCACAATTTTAGACAGGTAGAAGAGTCTATGTAAAATTTCAAACAGTGTATAGTCATAATTTATAAATGGAAGGAAAGGGACGTTGCCATTCAAGGTCGAAATATCAGGGATCTATATATTTTATCTTTATTATGACTGACTATTTGAGATAGGCCCTTTATCACTGTTCACACTATTTTTAAATGTTTTAATTTCTAAGCTTTTAAAGGCATATAGTTGTCTATTACTCCTGAGGGGTAAAACTGTTTGGAAGTTTGGTGTACAAGCATATGGAATTCCGTGAAATTCCTTAGACTTCCCTTGGAATTCCATGGAATTTTTTGGAACTCCGTGGGATTCTTTGGAATTCCATGGTATTCCCCTTGAAATTACTTAGAAGTTTGTTGCATTCCTCAGAAGTTTTACAAATATTATTGTAGTCAAAAATGAATTATTTGTTATGACATATATTATAGCATTATTTATTTTACATTATCCTTGTATTCTATTTTTTAAAAGAATTAACATGTAGTTACTTTCACGACTGTATACAAATTGTAGACACAAATGAGTGTCATGTACCACAATCATTATTTTGCATAAACTTGAGTTAAAAACATCGATTCAGAGTTTTTTATTTATTTTGTTTTATCAAAAAACAACTAATAGTTCAGAAGGTTGATTCTTGTACTGTTGATTAGCGCTATGGACTATTTACATCCTAATATGATAATAAAGTATTGATAATATTGCTTTCATTTTATTCGATTTTATTTTTAGAATTAATTTTTACTTTCTTATACCTAATATAAGAAAGTATAGTAATCGTGATTTTTTTCTACCTCGAGATTTTGATTGATTTATACGTTTTGAGCCCTCCTGAATCCATTCTGACTATTTTCCGAATGATGTCTGTCGGTGTGCGTGCGTGGGTGTGTGTGTGCGTGCGTGCGAACGTACGTCATGCGTGCGTGCGTGCGTGCGAGTGTGTATGTGTGTATCCGCGATAACTAAAAAAATACTAATGGGAGACTTCCCAAATTTGGTAGTTAAGGTTGTCAACAACATTTTAGGTGACACATTAAATTTGGTTAATGTGGTACCACCAGAAGAAACACAATGAATGAATGAAGAAAAAAGGTATTCGGAAAAAAAAATTAAAAATTTTTATTGCATTTGTGAACGAATCTCGACGAATTATAATGAAAAAACATATTTTTTTGGAAAAGAATCTGTCTGCATGTCTGTAGTATCGCGATAGCAGCCACAGTTTTTGAGATAAAGCTTTCGACTTTGTTGCACATGTTCTAAAGGCCAAAGAGAATGACGAAGTCGATGATGAGCAAAATTGGCCGGCTAAAAAGAGGTCCACGGGACCCAAACTTTTTTGTATTTGACTACAAAAAAAAATTCTTGATGAAAGATTATAAATCATAATGTAGATTTATTGGGGTCAAAGTAAAATGAAGAAGGTTTAGTGCCATATCCCCAAAAAAACAACTATGCAGCTACGAACACGTGTTTCGGAGTTATTGCCCCTCATCAGCGTAGCGTAGCTAAAGAATTGGATCTAGGATGGGATAGATCAGGAACAAGAACTAAAATAAAGCTGGAAAGTACAGTACACAGTACTCAATTAGTGCCTTCATGTTCCCATGTGCCACAATTGGGGCCTCAATGAGCACAGTCAACAGACAGAGCTCTATGTGTACTGCCCGTTTCCACCTGGCAAATACAAACAAAATAATATAGATTTATTGGGGTCAAAATAAAATAAAGAAGATTTAGTGCCATATCCCCAAAAAAACAACTATGCAGCTACGGAAACGTGTTTCGGAGTTATTGCCCCTCATTAGCGTAGCGTAGCCAAAGAATTGGATCTAGGATGGGATAGATCAGGAACAAGAACTAAAATAAAGCTGCATAGTTGTTTTTTTTGGGGATATGGCACTAAACCTTCTTTATTAGATTATAAATCATGTCTACTATATCAAGCGAATAAAATATATTTTCCAAGTACTTAAATAAAGCTGATGTAAACTGAAATATTTTACACATTTGGCCTCATAAAATCGGGTTAGGATAAATTTAACAGTTTGACATTTGAAAGGTCTAATTTAGTTACAAAAATGTCAATGTCAATAACAAAAAAATTATTAAAATATATGACATGAATTATTAGTGACAGTATCGAATGACGCTGATAATTATTTTAAATTTTAATGAAACATTTCAAGGTACGTTATTAAAATTTAATTGAGGTAAGTGAAGAATTAGATAGAATATTTTTTTTACATCAGGATGATATATACTGGTATAAGAAAGTTATGTGCTGGCCACATCAGATATTTCGTGTCCATTTCTAAGTTGAATGATTATATTATTAATAAAGGATAGCCATTGAAGTATAAAAAAAGATATCCCCACCACCCTATAGGTATATTTTTTAACTTATCGTTATTTTAGGTACCCAGCCACAATTTACCTGCTCAAAGTGTTACAAGTCATACACGAAGAAGCATTCTTACTATGTTCATGTAAGGTACGACTGCGGTGAAAAAAGGGTGTGCAAATGTTTATTTAAAGGCTGCAATTTTCAATCAACCAGAACTGGAAATATGAAAAGGCACATGGTTGGTGTACATGGGGTATCTAATTGTGCAGATTTTATGTACTTGCAACAGAATGAGAAGAAAATGATGTAGAGATATTTATTTTTTAATACAGTTTATTGTGAAATTACGGCTAGTGGAACTAGATCAACTTTTATACTACTGCACGTTTCGCCAATATTTAATGGCATCATCAGGACCATTTGAGCAAGAACAAAGAAATACATAAACAAGCAAATACTTCTAATGGGGTGGAAAAATACATCATACCAAATCATTTGACAGATTGGTCAATCTTGTGTTTGCTTCTTTATTTTTTATGCTGACAACAAACACTTTACTCATATATACCTGAAAATACTATTAAATACTGGTGAAACTTCGACTAGTTGAAAAAGTAGGAGTTTTTTGAATATTTTTTTGACCTAGTGTCATTAGCCATAACCTCAACAGCAGAGCGGGTAGTGACCTACTCTACTATTTTTTTTAGATGGTTAATGTAACCATCTAATATATTATTTTATGTATGTAATGCATTAAGCTGTAATATATTGACCAGAGTTTGTTATCTTTATGAAATATTTACTGTAGAATTTAACGGTGTTTAACCCTTAAAGGCGTAACTGAGTTTATACAGACTCCAAAGTCAAAGTAAAACGATTAAGCCTAAATTACCTACAGATAAAGTTGCAGCATTTATTTTTGAACAATATAGATATTGCTACATGCTATATAGCCAAAAAAATACCGAATGAAAGGCGGGAAATTCATATTATAAAAAACCCACTAAAAACCACAATTGCCAAGAAAATCCACTAACAACCCAGTGAGTCGTATTTTTTAAAGAATGTAGGTTTTTGTACAAACCTGTTGTCATTATGAGAGATGAAATAGACAAGACAATTAGTTTATATTAATTAATTCTATATCTTCTAAATCTAGTCAATAAATAACTACTAATATTCTTTTTAATCCTTTTCGTTTTTTGTGAACTTTCATATTCAGTTATAAGAGGCGCGTAAGCAACAACTACTAATATTCTTTTTAATCATTTTTGTTTTTCTTTTCTTAAATAGTAATAATTATTATGCATTACCAATTACGATTTTTTATAAAGACGAATCCCAACCTCAAACCAATTCTGCATTTTATTAAATTGTCATAAATTGCTAGAATGTGGTGTTCGCAAAAATCAGATCAATGAGAAGCTCAAGAAAGCTACGATATTCACCAATTTATGATTAAAGGGGTAAATATTATGGCTAAATGTATCAACTTTTACCAATCGAGGTGAATTTGTTGCTATCCAAACCAAATTCCTGAGTTTTTATTTTCTGATTTTCGCGAATAGGTATCTATATTTTTGCAATTTAAAGATTTGTGAGGTTAGAGGATACAGAAATTCCTCTTTGAATTCATTTGTAATGTCCTTTGGCTCTTAGGTTAAATGCATATAAGTTAATGAAATCAAGCATGATAATTATAAGCACTTTTTAGGTTATTTATAAAATTCTATTTAAATTAACGTATTTTCTTTTTAGCAAAAAATGGCACGGGATACTTTTGCGATATTTGCAACAAACTCTTCTCTAGAATGGATTACGTAAAACGCCATTACCTAGAACAGCACTCCAGCGTTGACGGATTTTACGAATGCGACAATTGTCATAAGAAATTCAAGAGAAAACATCAGCTGAAGAGACACTCCCAAAGTTGCAGTGATTCTGACTATAAACCAAAATTTAAATACAATTGTTTTTTCTGTAACATATGGTTCATAGAGGAAGTTGACCTGTTTGAACATTGGAAACAATGTCACCCTGTACCAAACTAGCTAATCGTGGATTTATTATCGTACTTCCCTTTGGATAAGACAGATGTGTTTATAAAACGTCAGTAGCATTTTATTTGCAATAGATTTAGTGATTTTTTAGACATATTTTTAAGTGTTTTATATAAGACAGTTCAAATTTTGGCAGTTTTTATATTCATCGTTATTATCTCACCCTCCCCAACGATATAAGACAAAATGCGATCCATCCATGATTGAAAAAACTGACCATGTATATATCTATATATATATATATATATATATATATATATATATATATATATATATATATATATATATATATATATATATATATATATATATATATATATATATATATATATATATATATATATATATATATATATATATATATATATTGCATATGTTACGGGTTAGTATTATATTGCGTTTAGTGATGGGAATACTCGTTACTTTTGAATACTCGTATGTATTCGTTACTTCTACGGATAGTAATCGTTACTTTGTATTCGTAACTTTGTAATCATTAAGGTACATTTATGAAGTAGGTATGTATATACCTACCTAATACTTACTGCGTATCCCATAGGTACTACAGCACTCGCCTCGTATAAGTAAATAAAGTTCAGTGATTAATGATTATGATTACTTGTAACATAAACAAAGCTCTTCGATAGGTTTAAGAATGTTTATTAATAGCATTTTACTAACAAATAATAATAGTAGATACCTATGTCGGCTTGAAGTCAGGATACACACTTGTTTATGTTTTTATTACATTGAAAATAATCTTGAAATCCTAAAGAGTGTAACGATTAAAGTCACGATTACTTTTAAAAGCAGGTATTCGGTATTTCGGGTATTTGCGAGAACAAAGTAACGAATACAAAGTAACGAATACTCTATTACCCGCCCAACACTAATTGCGTTATAAACTATCTCGCTTTTTTGTATGAAAATTTAGTGAGGTTAGGGCCGACCAACAAGCCAATATTTCGAGGGACTTTTCCCTCTTTAACATATATATTATTAGCGAATTAAAAATGCACTTAATATTACAAAATAGTTTTTTAGTAATTTTTACTTTCTATCTATATTGAAGTATTTGCGTCATGAGAAAAATCAAATTCCAAATTATAATGAAAATGGACATCGTGAGACCTGAAATTAGAAAATTTATCCAAATTGATATGCCGTCTGGGTGTCTGTGTGTCTGTGAGTCTGTGTGTCTGTGAGTCTGTGTGCCGCTGGTCATTGTTGTGCGATCATTTTCTCAAACACGTCTCAATGTAGAAATCTGAAATTTTACATATAATATCTGGGAGGTTCATGAAAGAACCCTATTAAATATCAGTGAAATTGGTGCACCAGGGAAAACACGTCTCAACGGATCCAAAAAATTGCGTCAAATCAAAAAATGTTTCAAATAGAAATTGTTCAGAATGAGGAAATATGCTGAAAAGATTAACCATTATTGAAAACGATCTAAAATTAATTTCATTCAATTATACAAAGTAAAATCTGTTTCGATAGTAGTTTCTCATCATGTCCAATTTGAAATTAGAAATAAATTACTGTATTTATTTTATCTCGTTTGTTTCGTTCATTTTATTATTATATCATATTTTACAGTTTTTTTAAGTTAGTAGGAACATCGTTAGAGAAAAATTCATTTTAATATGTTTATTTCAACTTAAATTTGTACGTTTTATACATTTTTGTTTAACATTTAATTCTAATCAAATCACTGGTAGGGCGTCACCATTTTCTTCATATTTTCTCTAAAGTTCCATGATATTTCCAGATAATCGGAGTTTTCTGAAGCAATATTCCTATTGATTATTTTAAAAAAATGTTGCTGTATTAAAATTTTTCTGGTACAAACTGAAAAAATGCCTCAACATTTTTTTCAGAAAAAATTAACGCATTTCCTGCCGTAAGCAGAAACTTTTGGTAAATGTATACCTTCTAAAATCGAAAAAGCTATAATTTTAATATATTTCAACAGAGACTTACCTCAAGTAAAATAAAAATAGTTGTAAGTTACCTAAAGGTATAGTCAGGAAGATTTTTGTACCTTACAATCTTCTCATAAATCCGCCGAGTGGTTGGCGGGCCAAATATATATTATATCGGAGGTGGTTATTTTCCATTCTTTACCTCTGCTTAGGACTCATGATTTCTAATATTTTTAATATTTACAGACACTAACTTTGAGGGAAGATTAAAATGAGTGAAATACTCAATTAATAATAGCAAGTACAGTCTATAGGGAATTTAAATCTGAAAAATTCTCATAAAGTTGAAAATTGGCGTTTTTACTACCTTTTTGATACAATATCATGAAACAAATGATCATTTAAAAAATTGACTCAGATTTAATTAAATTTATTAGAAAACTTGTTAGACAAACGAAGTTATTGGACTTTCCCGTAGAGATTATTTTTGCATTAATTTTCTTTGCTAAATTTTTGTGCCACCTTATAACGTGGCTTTTTGCCCTCGTCAGTTTTTTAAATAGTAAAACACAACATTATAAAAAAAACGAAGTATTATCTACAAATACAATTTAAGCAGAAAACAAATTGAGGCTCATTTCTCCGGGCGGGGAAGCGAGCGATTAACTAGAAAATGTCAAAATATGCTTAATACTAAACAAACTCCAAAAACCGTCAGCAATCGGCAACTTAACAACTAAAAAAATTGTCCAACTTGATTAAGAAATGTTGTTAGGCGCCACCTTTTTTTTATACGTTTTACCAAAGTTCTGGCTGATCAAAGTCTACTGTTACCGTAAAAAGAGGAAAAAAACTGCTTCAATAGTTTCTCCTTTCGCGAATTAATAATCTCCACGGGAAAGTCAAATACTTTATACATAAAGTTCATACTCACAAACTGATTTGCAAATCGTTAAATTTAGGTTCTTGTTTGCACCTCAGCGACACCCCCAACAGGCAACGGTAGAAGCTTTCGTTGCTAGGTATCTAGTTACTTTATAATTTATTCAAGAGGATCTTACCAGCGGGTGGGGTACAACTAGCATATCTTTTAGTTTCTTATTCTCAAGACTTCAGATAACTTCAAGGCAACATATATCCTCTGCAACGTAGAAAATGCAAGGCAACGTATCCCCAACCAGTACACAACAACATACCAAAACTCACACCACCTCTCTCTATCAGAGCTCAGCATTGTCTGTCTTTCGCGCTCAAAACACTATCCGTCACACCAACGCGTGCAGTATTTACAATACCTTGCATAATATAGGGGTCCAGTAGTGCCACGCTACAGGGGTAATACAACAATGTTTAACAAAATTATTCTAATCAAATCTAGAATTTAAGATATGATTTGAACAAATTTATTTAATTTACGACGAAGGTGATTCAAATTATTTATTCCCTTAAACAGACCGTTACAACATACCGCAACAGATATTTGTAAAACACTGTTTTTGGGCACTATTTCCCAAAAATGTGGTGAATTTTATACATCGATTGGTCAGAACTTTCAGTATAATAATCAGTAGGCCAAATTTTAAGTGTATACCAATTTTCAGATCTTTGTGAATTTTGTCACATTCAGGGCGATTTTGAATCCCTACAGACTGAAGCAATAATAATAAAAGATAAACCTTTTACAGCCCTCTTGTTTAAACAAATGGTATTGACAATAGTGAGGTCAAGAAAATATGTGACACGAAAATCTACAATAATTCTACCTAAGCCTACAGACCATCCCTTCGTCAAAAAGTCAAGTTTGAGTTAAAATGCTATCGAGATTATTAATGTTTATTAAAAGAACCGCTTAGAGAGATTTTGTATTTATATGTCAGGTACAAAAATTGCGCCCTGGGCGAATAGTAATTCGCTCAGGGTGCAATAAAACCTAATTGCGGTTCTGCTGGTAGCACGAAATTGCATGATAGTTACCTTATTTTTTTTACGTATATTTGATGTGGTAATAATAAGTATTTATAACGTAAATGATAAAAAATCAAAATACTCGACAGTCGGAGATATTTAATTAACCAATTTACTTGTAACTCAATTTGTAATATATGTACGTAGTAGGTTTGTTTTACCAAAATATTAATATTGTACTATGTTTCTTGTAAAATACTTAGCTGTAGTGTTAAAGAGCAAGAAATGAAACACTATGTGGAAAAATCCGTATCGATATATGAAATTTTTATTTAATACAAAAGTAATTATTTTTTTGTAAATGCCTCCTTATTATGTATAATAAATATATTATATTTATATTTACATTTGTCTATTATTTATGTTATATTTTCACAATTATTTCAATATAGCTTTAATCACATTTTGGATTCTAACCAGTGTACATTTTCAAATTAAAATAATGGTAAGTGATAACTTCTTTGTGAAAGAAATAAAATTTATTTGAAATTGACTCTCAAATCACTATTAAATATTTTATTTTTCAGGAAATAATCATTGATATTTACCTGATGTTTATTTACAGCAGTATTAATTATTCCAAATATTTTGTCAAGATAGCATGTATATCACACTGTTACATATTTTGTTTTTCAGAAAATAATCCTATGTAACATAACAGTTATCCTACAAGTATTAGTTAAGTATCGCTATTACCTCCTATAACTTTTTTAATAAAGGAAAAAACTTGTAACTACGTCCTTCAATATCGTCTTGCAAGAATTCTTAATAGTAATCGTAGGAAAGTCAAAGAACTTTTGTCGACGACGGGCAAAAGCACTAACAGATTCACAAGTTATGGCATTGGTGTTCTGTGTCGCCACTTGGCGGCATTGTCTGCTGACATCACACAAATTGTGCTTTAACTAGGTACCTAGATATAATCTAAATGATAACGCCTTACCAGGGGTTAGCTCAGTTTCCGTAGTTTATTTCATAGTTGCTAAACTCCAATCTCCAAGGTAACATCTAAACTGCAGATACAGTAAAGGTAAAATAACTTCGCCAGGGCACGGCCACAAAATACTCTCGCCGGCGACTCCAATTCGTCTCACAAACCGTATCAGCCAATTTCACATCACCTCTCCGGTCAGTGGCTCTGCATCTTCTCCAAAGGTAACATAATATACTTGAACGTATAATTATGCCCAAGTCCATTACATCACTCAGCGATTCACCTTACACCGTTACTCTGCCTGATCTCCCACGGCAAGATAACGCTCGTAAACATACTGAACATAAGGCAGCAGCAGAAACAAATACATCAACGTAATTCACCCAACTCCAGGTCCACACTTGACAGTGGTCCAGAACGATACCTGATTCAAGACCACATATCCACACCGCACCGTGGCTGGGCATTGACTTCCATCTTTCGCGCCCAAAAGCCAGATCCCCCGCACTTCGCAAAAAATGTCCGATCGGCGTGCTAGTTTAAATTGTTCTAGCCCTGTGCCAGTCGCACAGTAGCGTCACTACATAGGGGAATACAGTAATTTATGATAAAATTATTTAATCAGGCCTGGAGGTTAAGGTATGATTCAAACCATTTTAGTTAACCAATAACGAATATGGTACAAATTACTAATTCAAAAAAATGGACCGTTACACTCCTAGAAAAAATAATTTTCCTGCTGATGTGCCCTTGGTTTTACCTGATTTTGTTTACAAAATTTTACCAATGTAGCATGAACATTAGATTTCATTTTTAAAAAAATCTATAGAATTACCGAGCTCGGTAATGCAGTGGGCCAGGGCGTTAAATGACAAATGTAGTTTGTCTTCAACCCCTTTAACAATTATTACAAACTTCCAAAGGTACCAGTACGTTCATTGTGAGACTAGAACAAAACATTTTATTATTGTGCCACATTCCGTTTCAGTTTTTCTTTTTGTAATATTTTTATTTTATTAGGAAGACTAGCATGTGGAAAATGTGGAAAAATGTACAGCTCCGCCCCAACATTAAATAGACATTTCAACTACGAATGTGGAATGTTGCCAAAATTTTCATGCCCGCTTTGTCAAAAAATGTTTAAAAGAAAGGACAGCATGGAGAGACACTGTCATTTGATACACCATTATATATTGGATGATAAGAAGCCAAGATCAAAGTAGATAAAATGTGCAATTTATAATAGTTAACATAATTTTTATTATGTAGAAATATAGGCATTTCGTTTTAAATAAATATTGTAGAGTCACATGTGTAATTTCATTAAAGAATAATAGGTTTCGTTCAATTATTTAAATCGATAATTAGCGAAATTATGAATCACGGTAATAATTTAAACTTTTCTAATAGATGTTTAATAATCTCGTAATAAAAACTGATTGTGCTTCATATTCGCGTGGTATTGCTATTATTGCCTCATATTGTTATCGTTAGTTAGTGTTGGCTGATGGAATATAAATTTAATCACAAATCAAATGTTTTCAATGATTCGGATTGTGTTACGGCCTCAATCTTAGATATAGCCATCATTTTTATGTTACTGCTTCAACTGAAATTTGTAAAAAGATGATAAAAAGATATGGTTGTATAGGTCCATCTATTGAACCCTATTAATTCGAATTACCTTCATATTGTTTCGCTAATTTCCCCTCGTACCTTTATACAATACACCATTACCGAATTACAGAATATTAGAACAGCCGTCAAATGTCTGCGATCCTTGATAATGGTAACCAGGTCCAACACTGCCTTTACAGATGCCCCACGTTGGATGCCAAATATGTTACGCCCCGCCCAATGCAGCTTGTCGTTCATAGGAATAATATTGCATTGGTAATTCAAATAACATATGCCACATTATAACTATGAAAAAATTATGTACTGTACTGCTAACTTAGATTTACAAATTCTCTGTTCTTTTTCTCTCTAAAAAATTGTATATCATATATACAAAAACAGTTAATTTTAGATTTGAAAAATTCTCCACCTTAGGCAACTATCACTACAATCATTATTTTTATAAGATTGTCCGAATGCAGGGAGCGTGCTACAAGCTTGGGTTGATTTACTAGTAACTGCTATTCATGTACTGTGTACGAGTAATTCAAGCTAAGATTAAGACAGTTGTCTATATTATAATAATTTCTATTGTGTTCCATATTGTTTATCTTTTGTTGTATATGCCATCAATATTTTTAATTTGTATTTCTCGTATTTGACTATTTAAAAAAAAAATGTAATAAGTTAATTTATTTTATGCATACCTATAATCTATGCAAATAGAGGTTATTTAGTTCTTTATTTTTTATGGCTTCCGCAAGAAACTATAAAAATATAGTCCCTAGGCAAGGACATATCCCCCAATTAACACGTAAAAAACAAAATTTCTTTCAGTAGTAATGGCGGCAATTTTAATGATGTCAGCAATTTTCAAGGTAACAGCCTGAGCACTAACTGAATTTGTGAGACTATTGAGATAATCATAGCAAACCCATTTCTATTTGTTGGTATTTTAAATAAAAATTTAACTAAATATGTTTTAGGTAAATTCGTTCCTCCCATTTACAAGTGCTGGAAGTGTGGAATTACGTACAAAAGTCTTACATGTTACAGAAGGCACTTACATCAGAACTGTGGGAAACCAAAGATGTATGCGTGTCCAGTTTGTTTTCAATTGTTTCAACGAGAAGAAAAAGTGAAAGTGCATGTAACAATATTTCACCCAGAAATGTTATTAAAAATATATGAAAACTAATTTTATTTAACTGCGTCTGTCTATTAATTTTATCTATTAATTTGTTAACAGAGCGGGCCAAGATGCGCTTTGGCCCACGATTTCCCTCTTTCCACGCTTGCAAATTTTTTTTAAAAAATTACAAGTAAACTATGTAAAATTCCCCCCGCGGGAATTTTTTTTTTTTTTTTGGGGGCCGCCCGGGCCAAAACAGGGGCCCCCGCCCCTTTTTTTTTTTTGTCCCCCTTTTTTTTCTTCCCCCCCCCCCCCCCCCCCCCCCCTTCCTTTTTCTTTTTTTTTTTTTCTTTCTCCCCCCCCCCCCCCCCCCCTTTTTTTTTTTTTTTTAAATTTTTTCTTTTCTCGCGCTCCCCCCCCCCCCCCCCCCCCCCCCCCCCCCTTTTTTTATTCTTTTTTTTTTTTTTTGGGGACCTCCCTTTTTTTTTTTTTCCCCTCCTTTTCCCCTAATTTTTTTTTTTTTTCCCTTTTTTTTCCCCCTTTATATTTTTTTTTCTTTTTTTCTCTCCTTTTTTTCTTCTTTTCCTCTTTTTTTTTTTTTTTTTCCTTTTTTTTTTTTCCTTTTCTTTTTTCCCTCTCCCACCCCCTTTTTTTTTTTTTTTATTTTTTTTTTTTTTCTTTTTTTTTTTCCCCCCCCCCCCCCCCCCCCCCTTTCCTCCAAAATTTTTATTTTTTTTTTATTTCTTCTTTTTTTTTTTTTTTTTTTTTTTTTTTTTTTTTTTTTTTTTCCTTTTTTTTCCCCCCCCTTTTTTTTTTTTTTTTTTTGTTTTTTTTCTCCCTTTTTTTTCTCTTTTTTTTTTTTTTTTTTTTTTTTCTTTCTT
>JANEYF010004128.1:582500-655000 GCA_029963845.1 Rhamnusium bicolor
TTGTTACAGAAAAATGCACCTGTTGTTTTTAGTAACAATATTAATTCTGGAGTGGGTTGGAACCTTTGATGTGAAGGTAACATTGATGTAGTTTTCCACGAAACACCAAAACACTATATAGCATTCGACACGCGTTTCGCCAACCAAGTTGGAGATGATTAAAACTAAACTTATGCTAACAATCTACCCTATTTATGCCAAAACTATTGTCACGGTTCGGTGAACCGTCACGTTTCGGTGAACCGTGACCCACTAACCAATAAAGCGGGTCCTCTGTCACTATTCATACTATTTTTACACTTTATGATTTCCAAGCTTTTAAATACAGCTGGATGTCTAGTATTTGTTACATTCCTAATTAATCTTAAATTGCAAATATCTATCTTTGATTGTTCTCAAACGCATGTTGGCTGCACTAAACTTATCTGTTCTACTATATTTGAGATGGGCCACATGCTCTTTGAATCTACTTTGAATTGATCGTCTAGTCTGTCCAACATAATTTTGATTACAGTCCTTACAGCTAATTTCGTAAGTCTCCAACTTTTCGTTTGTTTCAATTTTGTCTTTTGGATTGCCTAAAAAGTTGTTGTAATTTGTTTCCCGATGAATGAACCACTGTCATACCTACATCTTTAAAAATCCTACCAATACCACGAGTGAATCGAAGATCGAATGGAATCGATACAAATTTCGGATTTTCTCTTGCATTTTGAAAGGTCGAGGAATATCGAAGTGACTCTTTAAACTTTCGTTTCCTAATTATTTTATCAATTAAACTTACAGAATATCCATTACTCGCAGCTATATCCTTAATTAATGCTTTTTTTTTCAAACCTCTCCTTATTGAGGGGGAAGCTTAATAGATGATGGACTAGAAAATTAAAACTCGCCATTTTGTGTTGAGCCCAATGGTGAGAGTCCTTAGTGATATATGTTAGAGTACTGGTATCTTTTCTGTAAATGTCAAATTCTAACTTATTATCACTATTTCTAATTATTAATACATCTAAAAATGGTAGTTGTCCAGAGTTTTCAGTTTCATATGTGAATTTAACTGACGCGAAACGACTGTTTAATTTAAATACAAATTTATCAATATCAGCGACTTTTGTATCGAACACTGCAAAAATATCATCCACATACCTAAGCCAAACCTTGGGGAAATACTCGAATTCTTCTTTTGCTTCCATTTCGAATCTATTCATGAAGAGACTGACAATGAATGGTGACAAAGAGTTACCCATTGCTGTTCCTTCATGTTGTTCAAAGAAATTATCGTTGAATCGGAAACAATTTTGTTTCATGCAGAGTTTAGTGAGTTTAAGATGTTCTTCTACTACATCTTGACTAAGATTGTTTAATTCGAGTAGATCCTTAAGGTAGTCCAAGGTCTGTGGTATCGGAACACTTGGAAACAATGAACAAACGTCAAAGGAGATCAAAATTTCACCTTCTTGCAACTGAATATTTTTCACCTTATTAATGAAATCGTTGGAATTAATCACAGAGAAACTAGGTGGTGCAGTAGGTAAAGTTTAGAACTTTTCTGTTAACCATTTTGATAGGTGGTAAGTCGGCGATCCGATTGCTGAAACAATCCGACTTTCCTTGTTTATGTATCTTAGGCAAGCAGTACAATCTAGGTACACTTGGGTTAGATACATGTAACTTCCTATTTAAAGCTGTAGTAATAAGGTTGTTGCAGGATATAAGTACATTTCTTACTTCAGTAACCATTTTTGGTAATGGATTTCTAGAAAGTTTTTTATAAGGACTTTTACTAATCAGATTGTCTACCCTTTCATAATAGTCCTCTTTATCTAAAATAACAACCTTATTGCCCTTATCAGCTTTTAAATAAAAATGATCTCATCGATATTTTGTTTTTATATGAAAAAAATATTTATTCAGGGATTTTTTTTAATCTGTTTTATTTCCACACCGTATCATGTGAGTAGAAGCAGTATCGGCAGTTTTTCTAAAATATAAAGAAAAAGTGCTTTAAGAAAAAAAAATACGAATACAATTTGGAGATATTAAAAAGGTATTTATTATTTTTTGCACCTAGATATTTTATTTTGTAACCTAAGAAATGTTTAGCATTTGTTATTTAATTGTTAATATTAAAATATTTCACATATTGTTTATTTTGCTTCATTTATCTAGAGAATTTACAGATTTTTTATTTTAATCAAATCAAAATAAAATATATACACCTGGCTGCACAAACAGTAAAATAGAAGGTTTATTAATGATGCAAGTGTATACTGACAACCATAAACAACCGTTAATGGACATGATATAAGAGGTAAGTCTTTGTAAGTTACAGCATGCCCCTTACTGACGCTAGTCAGTTTCTTAAAACTGGCCGGCTTTAAAGTAGTTATTTTATTTGTTTATCATATGCTGCGATCTAAATGCGTTATTTTCGGGAATATACATGTAACCCTACTAATACGGCCGTCGTTGGGCGACTCTACAGATGAGCTTAACTCATCGAGATGGGCTGACCTAATAATAAGTGATTTAAAAAGAAAATGTGTATAATAAAACAAATCTAATACCAACTGAAATATTTCTTATTATATCCAAAATCTTGACCTGATATAAATGGGAAAATATTTAATTAAATATTCTGGACTACATAAATTTTTTTGTAGGAATCTATTCTGGAAACAGAACCTACCTTTTCAAATGCGTGAAATGTGGAAAAGTATACAAAAGTCAAACGTCCTACAGCCGCCATGTGCATCAAGAGTGTGGAAAACCCAAGACACATACCTGTCCTATCTGCTTTAAACAGTTTAGAAGAAAGGACTCAATGAAAACGCATGCCAAAGAAATTCATCCGCCAACTGCGATTAATAAAGTTGTCATTGGAAATCTGCAATAACTTAGAGCCAAACCACACGAGCGGTAATTCAACGAACGTTCGACGCGCGTTGAAATTTCGCGTTGTAGAAATACAGAAAACATCCACACGAACAACGCGCGTCATATTTAACGCGCGTTAAAAAATGACAACGCTTGGTATCTTCACAACGCGCGTTCGACGTGGCAACGCGCGTTGTACAAATACGTTGTATTATATGTGAGCATACACACGATATTAATTTAACGCGCGTTTCAGTTCGTATGAAGACACGTTGCTAATTAAGTTATAACCTATTTAAAGTACGAATTATTCCGTTTTTAATTTTGGTAAAAAAGTTCAACAAACGTTGCAATTGACATACGAAAATAATTTAAAAAATGTATGGGATCTTCTTGAAGTCTGGGAAAAGACGCGCCCTCGCTATATCGTATTTCATCAATAGGATGTACCCATCATTTTCGGTTTCTAACTCTTCTTTTTCTTACTATTTTTGCATTTAAATAAACAAACAAAACGAGCTCTACATCATCCATGGCTGAATTAACAATGATAGCGCGCGCTTAATGCCTATTCACCTATCTCGTGTGGATGGGCAGGCAACGCGCGTATCTTTAGCGCGCGTAGAACGCGCGTTGAATTAATGCCAGTGTGTTTTCGCTCTAATATATGTGGATCTGTTGCGCGTACTATAGTTTGTTAGTGTTATTATTTTTGTTAGACAGAGACATTTCGACATGTTTTTATAAAATAATATGACGTTTTAATGCACTGTGTTATTGCTTAATAATTTGGTGCACTTTACTATGCGGTTCAAATGTATTGAGCCCTCACTTTGATGCAAATTACAAAAAAAACTAAGGGGCTAAAATTTTAAAAAAAAAAAGATTTTATTTCTTGGACATATGTTAATTAATATCCTGTAATAGTTTTAACATTTTATTTTTTAAACTTACCATATTTGGCATTATAATATATCTAAAAATGTACAGTTTTTAACGCGATCTCTGGACACAATGTTTAATTACGTATAACTTTATGAATCATTAAGATATTCTTCGAACGAAAGTTGCAGTGTAGAAGAAACACATGTCTATTTTCACAATGTGTAAAAAAAATAAAATAAAAATTTAAAATGTTTTGTGGCATCACTGTATTATCTTAAACAACGCAATTTATAAGTGTAATTTTTTTTTTACAACAAATGGGTTTCAATGTCAGGAGAAACAGTATATAAAAAACTCAACGAAAAATCTAACATATTTGAAAAAAATAAATAAAAAAGCGAAATTGGTCCAGTTTCTCCTACCCCGATTATGTTTTTCTTGTGGTATTTTGTTAATTTTTGATAAAACTATAAAACTGTATCCATGAAATCGTTATTTGTTGTGCAAATATTTTAATAATTATATTATTGATAATAATGAAAATATCAATTAGCAAAATTTTTTTAATAACTGAACAACTAAAAGTCATTTATATTTGCAGAGGACGACAAGATAAGGCACAGATTGATCCATTTCATAAGTCATGAAAATTTCAAGTCAGTTTTTGAAAATTTAATTCGAAAATACCCTTATATCGAAAATGATGCTGAAATTCGATATCTTTTACATTGTCATTCAATATTTCAAAAACTGTAACACCTATTTTCATAAAATTTTGACACATTATATGATATGTGAAGAAATGATCTAAATTGAAGGGTTCGGTGCAGAAACCAGTCAACTCCATTTTTTTCTTGAAATTTAGTTATCTTATTTATGAGAAAGAATATCTGTTTCCACATTATTTGGTGTAAGAATCAGTCAGATCCAAAGTAAATAAACGGAGAAACGGAGCTGACTGGACATTTTAATACAAGAGCCAGTCAACTCGCGTTAAGTTTTTATTGATGTTCTTCAAATGTTATCAAATGGAATTGGTTGGTTTTTGCACCGAGCTCTTCAATTGGTCGTCTAGGTTTTTTTTTCGTAGGCGTGCATTTACCATTCTTCAAATAATAGAAAAAAGATTCATATGAGGACTTCTAATTTCCTAGGGGTGCCGATTATGCAACATGTTTATAAGAACTTTTTGACTTATTTTGATGAGTACTGCACGCTATAGAAGTTTGAAACCCTATTCTAGAACACCCGTATACCTTATCATCAAAAGATACTTTAAATTAGCGATTTAGAAATGAATGCTCAAAGTGTGATTCACGAGGAAGGGACATACTGTTATGGTTCACTTAGAGAGTTCACTTGAGTGAACTAGAAATGGTCATTGAAAATGTCTGAGGCCTATTTTTATTGTGCTACAGGGTGATTTATTGGTTTTACACAACATTATTAAGGTCGTATCTTTTAAATTACTTGCCAGAATTAGCTCGTATTATGGGTCTATTTACGTGCCTAATCCAAAGCTAGAAAATTACAGGGTCGGATTAAGTAATTTTAATTTTTAATGCTCGTATGAAAAATTTCACCCTGTATACGTATTTTTCAAATTCTGGGTCTAAATTATGAAACTAAATACGAAAGTGATCTAAACTGTGTATTTGTTTTTTTTTTGCCACACTTCTGGCGAATTTTATACCGAAACATTCTGTGTTTTCATACATTATTAAATATTAAACCAGAATGAAAATGAGAAAATTTCAAGAGTAGGTACCTATGTACGTAAATAATTTTAATTTCTTTGTGGCTTCTTTGAAAAAATTCATCATTTTAGGAATATTTATTCCAAATTAATATTTTTCACTTTTTGACTATTTTGTAAATAGCTTCGTCCCATTTTTTAATATCGAAAATTTTCCATGCTACTGGACAATCAGAAGACGAGATGATACATTAATTTTCAAATGAAATAGTCTGCCTTGATATTTTGACACATTGTCTTATTCTTTCATAATCTGTTTGTTACTAATTGTTGTTTTTATTAATTTATTGTTGTGTATTACAATTTTCGAAAAGTGCTTATCAATTTACCAATGAGGAATAATAATAATAATAATAATAATAATAATATTTATTTATAATTTTTGTAGTGTTTTACAATAGACATAATATGTAATTAAATGCTACATTACAAATAAATATAAATTTACATCCATTTTAAGTTCAGAGACTTGCATATGGATGTGAGTTTAGATTATACACACAGATAGAAGTTTCTAAAAGTAACTTAATAATATTGCAAAATTAATTCTATTTCAGTAAAGAGACTGTTATAAAACTAGCCTAATGAACTATAATACAATATAATATAATAAGGGAAATCGTTATTGCTACATAATTAACTCAATTCCAATAAAGAGAATTCTGATAATTAATTGTTAGACTACTAATCCATAATTGTGCTCACACAACACCTGTCATTTACCCTCAACCACTTATTAACAAGTTTTTTAAACGTATGCAGATTTTTAGTATTTCTAATGTTTAGGGGCAAATTATTATACAACCTTTGACCCAAATAAATAAAGCATCTTCTTCCTGTCTCTTTTTTCCTACACATGTTTTAACTAGTTCTTTCCCTTTTTGCCTAGTTCTGTAATTATAGTCTGGAGAATGCAGGTATTTTTTTATTTTTAAAAAGATATATTAATATTATTTTTGCGTACACTTGTCTTAGATCCAGTATTTCAGACACACGATATAACTGGTCTGTAGAATATCTCATATTTTTGTTGAACATTATTTTTATTATTCTCTTTTGTAATACTTCCAGTGGTATTAAAAATGATTTTTTTATACCACCCCATGCTATTATACCATATTGAAGTATAGATTCCACAAGAGCATAGTAAACTACTTTCAGTGTTTTTAGGGTCAAAAAGTTTTTTAAAATTCTAAATTTATATACCAAATATCTAAGTTTTTTTTATAATACTACTGGCTTGAACATCCCATCGTAGGTGGCCGTCAATCATTATCCCTAAGTATTTAATACTTGTAGCAGAAGAGATTTCTTGGTCATCGATAGGTATTGTGTTAAAATCAGGTAAGTATTTCTTGTACGATGTAAATGACAAATATTTAGTTTTACCCCAGTTCAACGTAAGTAAGTTTTTATCAAACCACTCTTTGAATTTTTTTAGATCTGCCGACACAGTCTGTCTTAATTGCTCCCAATTATCACCTTGGAAAAAGATTGCAGTATCATCTGCATAGGAGATAATGTTTCCTTTTGTAGATAAGGTAAGTAAATCATTAATATATATAGTAAAGAGAACAGGCCCGAGAACTGTGCCTTGTGGAACACCATATGTCACAGTTCTTTCCTCACTTATTACATCATCGATCATAACTTTTTGTTTTCGGTTTGTTAAGTAACTTCGAAATAACTCCAATACATTTCCACGGATTCCAAGGTTTTCTAATTTTTCTAGCAAAAGCTTATGGCTCACAGTGTCAAAAGCCTTTGCTAAATCCACAAATACATATATGGCTGGTTTACTGGAATACGCCGATATAATTTACATTTATGGTTTTTGTGATAGAAGTAGCAGGTAGCTGATAGGGAATACCGAAGGAAATTCCCTGGGCGTCATACATCTAACCATAAATCGTTTGCCTCAATTTTCCGCTTTGCAACATGGAAAATTTCCAACATCTGCTAGAATTGAACAAAATAATGTGCAAAACACTCAGATGGAGGATAATATTGGAAATATTGTAGATGAAAACCCCAGAGTAAGTACCCGCGTACAATCAGTACCCAGATGGGTATTTCTCATTCGCGAGTGTGTAGGACTTTGATAAAAAAAATACTGCACCCCTTTGACATACAATAAGTACAACGCCCTCAACCAGGAGATAACATTTTGTCGGTTGTTTGTTAATCATAGACGAGTTATTTATAGAATGTGGTTTACTGACGAGGCACAATTTATCAGAAATGGGATAAATAATTCTAGAAATGTCCACGTGTGGGCTGAGGAAAACCCGTATGCCATACGGGAGGGTCGTTCTCAACAAAAATGTTCTGTAAATATCCGGCGTGGAATGGTAAATAATCGATTAATAGGACCACATTAATTTGAGGAATGTTTAACGGAAGAAGTATATTTGAATTTTGCCCGGTCTCTTAGAAGATGCAGTTTTCAGAAGTATTCCTTTTCACCATGATGGGCACCTCATTTTTTTTGCAGTGGTGAGGCATTATTTAGACAATGTCAATCAAAACAGTTGGATAGTTTGAGGAAGTCCACATCCATGGCCAGCTAGATCCCCGGATTTTAATCCGGTGGATTACTTTTTATGAGGACACCTAAAAACCATGGTGTATAGTGAAAATATTAATACAAGAGATCAGTTGATAGAAAGAATAAACAATTGTTGTAATGCAATTAGGAATAATCCTTTGGCTATTAGGAAAGCCGTAGGTAGTTTGATGGGACGGCAAAGAAAATGTATGAAGGTAGGCGGATTTCATTTTGAAAACTTTTGTTTTTGTGAATTTGTTATAGTAGCTAGTTTGTTTTTTATGTTGTAAATTTTTTTAAATTAAAATTATTTACTCACCTTGTAATTTTCTAGCTTTAATTAGACACGTAAATAGACCATTAGTTGTATACTACACACACATACACACACACACACACACAATAGGAGCTAATTCTGGCAAGTAGTTTAAAAGGTACGACTTTAATAAATGTTGCGCAAAACCAATAAATCACTCTGTAGCGCAATAAAAAAAGGTCTCAGACATGTTTCAATGACCATTTCTAGTGAACTCTAACTATCATAACAGTATGTCTCTTTCCTCGTGAATCACCCTGTATGATGTTGGGTTAATTTGATGCAATATAAAGAAATGCATAGTGGAAGTGTACTGACTTAGAAATAAGTGTACAATAGACAATATTTTTTTAATACAAATATTATTTACCGATAATTCGTATTTTACGCGTAACAGAATAAGGAAAATAATTTACACAAAGTACTTGCAATAACACCTCAAATATAGTATAATTTTTATACTGGGCGATGTAGAATTGACCCTAGGAGATTTCATTTCATTCCCTGTATAAAATAACAAAAAAGATGATTTCTTTCGATTTTCGTTTATAGATAACAGCTGTTACTAATTTTGACAAAGAATAATTTTGCTGAAATATTAAGGGAGCAATTTCGAATGACCATTTAAAAATAATCTTGTACATACATGAATACATATGTACATTTATACATATTTTGTGTACTTAAATTAAATACAATTATTTACAGGAATGCGCTTCATATGCTCGAATTGTGGAAAAACATACAGGACCAAAAAATCACTTAGCCGCCACGTACATCACGAATGTGGGAAACCTAAGAAGCATTCTTGTCCTATTTGTTCCAAAATGTTTGTAAGGAAAGATACAATGAAAACGCATGCTAAAGAATTTCATTCTCAAAAGCGGATTTGATACCTGTAATAAATTTAAATCTACATCACCGCGCAAGTAACACACAATGGTGTATTATACGTATTTTTGGTATACTTTTGGTTTTGGTATATAATTCGTAGGTATTTTAAAATTAAAACATAAAAATTTATGCTGAAATATTCTGTTAATGTTATTTTCAAACGTTTAATATACGTATATTTTAGGATATTTCTAGATATATATAACCGAGATTCGTGTAATAGACGTGTTGACTCTTATTTTTAAATTGTCTTAAATGTTTATATCATAGTATTAGTCCACAGGAATTGTTAATTCGCTTAAATGAATTCGCTTAAATGAATTCGCTTAAATGAATTCGCTTTATAGGATAAAATAGCATTCAAAATTTCAAACATATAAATTGGCGCGAAAACACGAGTCATCATGTCACTATCTACTGTGACGTCATTCTTGTAGTAAACAAACAAGCGCAAGTAACGCTCGGTATAGTTTTTTTCTATTTATCATATAAAATAATGTACAAGTGTAAAGACACTACAAAAGTTGTTTATAAAACTGCCAGATAATATTAAAATGAGAAAAACTTGGTTACATCCAGGAAAGACCCAAAATTATTGTCGAGTAAAAGTATACTGTACTTTTGTGAGAATCATTTGAATGTAAGTATTATTTTGTCTTATAATACTTTCAGTAAGTAGCTTTGAACTTTACAACTAATATAAACAAGTGAAATCTTTGATGTACCTGTCATGTTTGTAATTTTGAGGTTATGTTGAAGATTGTCTAAGTAATAATGTTCTAATTACCTACATTGTACACACTTTTATAAACATAAGTAACTAGTAAGCTTTAAAATTAGAAGTATACAAATGTTTTAATGTTCCTAAATTTGGTAGAACAGAAATCGGAATTTTGCCACCATTACTGTGTCAATTCTTAGCAAATTCTTACTGCCCGCTTTTAAAAATCCGCCCTCCATGATTAATTATTATAAACTTGAAAAAACAATATGAAATGAATCCAAATATTCACAAAGCAGTCACGATAAGATAACCATAGGTTTCACTTACTACAAGAGTGATGTCACATTTAAAACCATCATGGCGGATACCGTTTTGTGACATGTCGTTAAAAAACTGCAATTTTAAAATTGAAAATCAACTTTGGGTTTTTGTGAATACAAACGGTGATTTCTGATTTCTTATTCGAATAATTTATTTTTCATAGGGTCAAACACCCTATTGGTAATGATTTTCATACGTTTATTATACGAACCTGTGTTACTTGGGCGTTATCCATTGTCCATATCCATCACAATCATATATCCATCGCAATCACACATCCATCACAATCACAATCAAATAAAGATTTGATTGTGTAAGGAACTCTTAAAATAAACTGAGCGTCAAAGTACAGAATTATTGTACAAGGTTTATGTTTGGACTGCAAAGTACAAATCACGTGTCTTCTTTTACCAGTGAGATAGAAAGGTTGAGTGCATCATCGACAAGAGCATCATCATATTGCCATTTTTACTCATAAATCATTAATAAAACAAACCCCAACATATCTAATGGAAAAATTAATAGCGAGACATCAAATAAGTCAAAGAAATCTGCGATATCTAAACCAATTGACCATACCACAACACACTTTTGCCTTTTATGAACGTACCTTTTCTTGGCATATGGTGACCGTGTATAATTCATTACCAGGAAACATAAAACACCTTTCCATAATTACTTTCAAATCCAAAACTAAAAAGTAACTTGCTTAAACGTGTCTGCTTATCAAACTATAGTATTTTAAAATCAATTTTTTCTTATTATTGTATAATAAAATCAAAATTTTTTTTATGTAATTTTTTATTCATATTATTATGTATTGGATTTATGTTACTGCTTATTATATACTGTATTATTGTAGCTGTCTTGGTTGAATGGAAGAATAGCTTTGCTAAACTCTGCCAAGTAAAATAAAGGTCATTTATTATTGTTATTATTAATTATTAAAATGATAGGGAGAAATTTTACTTCATGTTTAAAACCTTTTATGGTATATTACATTATAAGACCGTTATATAGCGTTTAACATGCAAGAGCGAGCGATAGCGAGCTGTTATCCATGTGAGCATGTTAAATCCTATAACGGTCGAATATTATACCACGTTTTATGTTATTCGCTTTTCATCCAAAAGAGAGTGAATAATACTAATAAATTTTGTTAATTCGTACGACGAATATTAGTATAGGCGAAAATCTAGTTGAATTTTTGGAGAGCAACTATGTTTTCAAAGCAACTGTGTTTTCATAGCAACGGGTAGTAAGTCTTATTAATGTCCGTGAGGTAAAAATCTAAATATATCGGTAAAAGTCTTTACCAATCTAGCATGTTATGAACATTTTTACCAATAAAGGGTGATTATTATTAAACAGTACTTACCGTTCAAGACAACATAAAATCTGAAATTGCTTAATGAATTTTTAAAATGGAAAAAGATACCAAAAGAGTAATTCATGCGCTATTGCATGAAAATGAAGAGGATGTGGAAGTTAAAAGAAAAACGTGTTTTTCTGTCAAACTCCAGTCTAAAGAAATTTCCAGGAAAGTAATTATTGTTGACACTTTTGATGATTGGCAATTTGAAAAAGTATGTCCTCTTGGGCCGCTTTGGGATGTTTTTCAATATCTTATATGTTTTGAGAAAAATGTAGGGAATTACTAACGTCAGTGTGGTTAATGCAACAAAAATAATTACAAGCATTTGGTACTTCCGGTTATACCAGAAGTATATACCAAATTGCTTGTTTTAAATGGAACACCCTATATAAAATTTGACGGGTGCAATAGTTTGCAAGAATGCCACGTTCCTTAATTAAAATAAATTCAATAATAATATAACAATGTTCAATTTTTCACATTAAAAATTTTCAACTTCAAACCACAGAAATTTTTTTTAATTCAAATGGAACACCCTGTATTTTTTTACATAAAGTTATGTAAAATTAAATTCTCTTTCATATAGTATAGGCATTGTAGGGATTAAAGTTTCAACTTTTTAAAAAAATTGCGTTTTATTGACATTTTCAAGAATATTTCGTAAACATTGCTACCAACTTACAATTAGCCATAATTAAATACAATCAGTAATATCAGTCATTCTCTTATGTCAACAAAATGCCAGCACGTTTAAAGTACACCCACGAAGGCTTTTTATATTTGTTTATTATTTATGAAGGATGTAACAAAGTAATATCAACGATATCGATAAAAACAAACCATCACCAAACATTGTAAAATGTATATTGGATAATTTTAAAAACTCTGGCTTTATTAAAGTAGGAATCCAAAGCGGGGAGCCTGTTGTTGATGTCGAAAATGTAGCAATAGAAAGTCTGGAACGTTCTGGGACATTTCCAATGATATCATTATGACAATCTGCGCTGGAATCGAGATTTAATTCACAAAATCTTAGTAAAACATAAGTTTCGCCCATTTTCATTCCATGTGGTTCAACAATTAACAGATTTTGATAGGGTATGACGGCGACGATTTTTTATTTTTTTTGGGAAATAGATGAAGCTAAATTTACCATCTAATCGACACAATTCCCATTACTGGAGTGACTCAAATTCCCATGCATTCAGGGAGCGAAATTTTCAAGAAGGTTGAGAGTTTAATATTTACTGTGCCATTAGAAACGATAGTGGTGGCATTACAATTTTATGAGGCAAATGTAAACACTAATATGTTGCTACTATGTAGTTAAAATTTTTTATTTTGTTCTAGATTATTTTATTTGGGGAACTATTAAAAATTGGGTTTATAAGAGTCCATTAACAACCAATAAGATTGTATGCAAAGAGTGAGAAATGCAGTTCAGAAATTATCACCTCTATCTTTTTTAAATTTTAAGGAAAATTGATTTGTGGATATTACGGTTATTGTAGGCTAGTGAATATTAAATTCTACAAATCTACCCGGTGTTAATTTTGCTCCAAAGTTATGGGTTAGCAAAAAGCACTCGGCCAGCTGTTTTTGTGTGTCGAGGAGAGCAGGCTGGGGTTCGGAAAAGTGGGCGCCAGATCACGTCCTATGATCAGAAAGAAGAAAACTAGATTAAATATACGAGGTGTTGATTACAAACTACTTATAACCATATGATATAAAACATATAAGTAGAGCAAAATGGAATATATGAAAAGATGAAGAAAACAGTAAAGTTGTGCCTTAATTCTAAAAATAGTTATCACATGGTTAGAAATGGGTTAGTAATAGTTTAAGATAATTTACTATAATATAATTTAGAGCAAACTTGCTGTATTAGCGCCAGTTTTGCTACAACGTAGTATGGTCAAAAAGAAGTAACTTAAATATAATTAAGTGCTAGCTTACACTTCGAAAATATACTGTACGAAATGGTATAGAAATATAATCGCAACCTCGTACTGCGAGCGCCAACTTGCTACAACGTAGTATGAGCAGAAAGAAGTTAAATTATCTAAATATAAACGACTGTACCTCAAAAACGGTATCAAAACACTGTACCTAAGAAACTGCATAAAACAAACTTTATTGGTATAAATAAGGTTTCCTCTTTAACGTGAGTTAAATTAAATTCAAATCCGTTCAAGACGAACACTTAACGCAAACGTTAAATATGATTTATGACTTAATTAAACACGTAATGCGACATTCTATCAAGCAGATAGAAGAGAGTTAGAGGACAAAGCCAGTTCTCGCTCCTTCCTCGAGAATTCTGTTTCTAATATCACGACAAGTGTTGACAATCGGATATTTTCGGGTGACAACACTGGCTCAAACAACTTAAGAAATTGGCTTACTAACTGTATTAAATGCAAACATATAGTTGTTGACTTTAAACCCTTTACTCAAAATCATACGAACTTTGATTTTTAACAAAAGGAAATAGGAAAAGACAAACGGTCATTGAAATTATGGAATACGATGAAATCGCTAATTCTATGTTTACTACATGCGGACAAACGCCTTTGCATTGTAGGGCAAAATTTTCAACATTTATTAAATAAAAATGAAAACATACTTTTTCTACTCTCTACATAGAAAATACTATTTTGCTCCCTCATTTCAGGGAGCAAAGTAGTACTTTTCCTCCCTCGGGAGGAAAATACTTTGCTTCCCTAGGGAGGAAAATACTTCGGCTCCCTCTGGAAGCAAACAAGTAAAAACTTCAAATAGCTGTAATAGTAGTGTATAGACTTCTTTTATTGATACACAAACTTCCTGAAAGTGAATGCTTTTCTTTGAAACAGATTATTTATTACTTATTTTTATTTATAAAAATTGAAAACAGTTTAAATCGAGGTTTAAATTAACATCAGTAACTAAATCTTGTTAAAATTTATGGTACAATTAGTTAAATTACTAATAGAGATTGCCCCTGAAGAAATATTGGCTCTGCTGGTGGAGATCAGTTCCTGTTTGTTGTTTTCCAAAGTCTTGGTCGCTGATGAAGTACTTGTAGAAACAAAATTTTCAAAAACAAGAGAACGTTTTTTGGTACTTGAAGTAGTACTTTCTCCCGTAATTATTTGGCTGGCTACCTCACATTTTTTAGAAACACAATCATCTAAGTACCCTTCTGCTACTGCGTTTGTTCGCCATCCCCCATGTCTTTTTAGAGTTAGAATGTCACTTCCAGCATTGACTAATAACGTAGCTGAAGTACGGCGGAAACTGTCTCCAGTATAGCCTTTTGAATCATCCAAATTTAAAATATTGCTATTCTGTATGGAATTTTGGCAATTGTGTTTTTGCCAATTACCTGATTTGTACATTTCCCTTTAGCATAAGTTACAAAAAATTTAGAATGACATGTTTCAGGGGACCTACAGTCCAGATATTTTCTGTACATATCCAAGACAGATACTCCGTTTAAAATCTCATTTGTTATTGTAAATGTCCTTTTGATATTAGTTTTTGAGTTAGGTATTTGCACCACCAAAATATCGCCTTTATCACTGATATCCTCAAGTATCATTTTAACTAATTCATTGCTACGGCATGCCCCAGCAATTCCAAATATAAGCACAACCTGAAAAACGAAAATGCACTTATGATAACTGCCCAAAATGTCACTTAATTGTCATATATATACTTTCTAATAAAAAATGCTGCGTTACGTTTTTATTCATTATTCAACAATAACGATCAATCTTACCTTCATATGTAAGTAAGTTTCATCTGGAGCTTCTACAATAAACTTGTTGATATCCTTCCTTGAAAAAGTATTGGCTTTCTTGGCTTTATATCCAGCAGATTTCCTTTTTAAAAAAGCTACTAATTTAGGAAACTTAATGTCGATATTGTCTTTAATTCAGAGTGTAGATCGCAACATGCTGTATTTGCTCCATAATGTTGAAGGCTTCAAATCGGCGCATTTTTTGGAAAAGTAAAATAGGACCACTTCTTTACATATTTTTCTTATTTGCCTAGTCTCCATCCAACAATTAAATAGCTGGTACTCTTTTTCATTTTTTTCACGAGACTTTAACGGTAATAGATTTAACGAAACCACGTTTGCTTTCTCCAGAATATCTTGAGGAACTTCATCTTCACATTCGGAATACATTATTATAAACATTTTGGAAGTTTGTTTATTTTGAAAACAAGAAGCAACCTTAGCAACGTTCCATGTACTTTGATTTTTAACAATATTTACTTATCTAAATACCTATTATGACATTTTGACATATTTGGTTTTTTGATTGTCATGCATAAGAAAATATAATAAAATATATGTAAAACCAACGTAAAACACTGTAAATGGTCGTAGAAAAAATCATATGTATTACACAGGAGCAAAGTGCCATTTCCTCCCTTGGATATTGATGCCCTCCGCTTCGCGTCGGGCATCAAACTATCCGCGGGAGGAAATTATGCACTTTTCTCCCTTGTCATACAAATAGCTATTTGATTGATTTTATCTTTGCGATTTTAGTTTATACAATGCGTCTCGGGTTTTCGATTTTTTTTACTTACATCAATTTATTCCTGCCTTGACAGAGTCAGAGTTTCTAAAATTATCCAATATACTGTTTGATGATGGTTTTATGAATATCGAGTAGCAAATGTGTCACATGTTCTTGATATTACTTTATCACATACACTATAAATAACAAACACATTTAAAAAGCCCTCGTGGGTGTAATTTAAACGTGTTGGCATTTTTATGATATAAGAGAATGACTGACATTGCTGATTGTTTCTAATTATGGCTAAGTTGAAAGCAATTTCTACGAAAATTCTTGAAAATCTAAGATAATCCCAACATTTCAAAAAGTTATAACTTTAACCTCTACAATGACCATTTAAAAATAATCTCGTGCATACATGTATACAAATTTTGTGTACTTGAATTAAATACAACTGTTTGCAGGAATGCGCCGTTTTACATGCTTAAATTGTGGGAAAACATACAAGACCCGAAAATCACTTGGTCGGCACGTGCATCAAGAATGTGGAAAACCTAAGAAGCACATTTGTCCTGTTTGTTTCAAAATGTTTAGAAGGAAAGATTCAATGAAGACGCATGTTAAGGAAATTCATTCGCGACAGCGCATTTGACACCTATAGTAAATAAACACCCACGTACCGTTATCCATTATCCATATCCATTACCAGTTAAGAATGTTCAATCAGAGAGTTCTTAATTTCATTATTTACAGGTCTTGTTAAAATATGTGTTGGCTCTAGTGTAATAAATTAAGGAAAGTAATTTTATTTTTTTTATTGTCTGTTTTCCAAAACTTGTTTTATATAAGATAACAAACGGATTTAGTCAATTTATTCAACTGTAAATACCTCGTTAGTTTAACAAAGTTGGTCAATTGATATAAGTATCCATTAGGACCATTAAATGAATTATACAACAGGGGAAAACGACGCTTCCTAAGGGGGTAGTGAAACGATGAACCCTTACGCTTGTAGGGAAGATAGTATTAATCAACAGGGTGGGGCAATAGTGCGTCGGACCTCGATATCTCGAGTTCTACGATAGCTAGAAAATTTTTTAAAAAATTGCAAGTAAACTAGATAAAGAAGTCTATAACTGGAAATTACTTTCGGACATACAGGGCGAGCCAAGACGAAATTACAGGACCAAGTGCCTTTTTTTTAAATGGAATGCTATGTATATCAGTACATTTTTTGAAGCCTCTTTCTAGGCTCTATTTATTCCTATATTATTATTATTATTATCTCCCAACCACTTTGATGTAATGAATTTTTTTTGTTGAAATAATGCCCCATCTGCAGATGGATATTAAAAAAAATCACCACAGTCACAATTATGGGTTTTAAGAAAAACTTATGTGAATACCAGTTACGAGACATCCAATTAATGTTTTTGAATCATTTTCATTTCCTAAAAATGTACAGGGTGGCCAAAAATTGGCATTCAATTAAGAACTTTTTAAATTGAATTTTCTCAATTTTTTCAAATGGAACACCCTGTATATTTTTCAACGATGTGATGGAAAAATGAAAAACGAACATTTTTTGTAAGTACTTCCCTATGGCTAATTGCAACCATTTTCGTTTTATAATTAAATAAGTGTTTATTTTTCAATTAAGAACTTTTTAAATTGAATTTTCTCAATTTTTTCAAATGAAACACCCTATATATTTTTCGACGATGTGATGTAGAAATAAAAAACGAACATTTTTTATAAGTACTACCCTATGGCTAATTGCAACCATTTTCGTTTCAGAAATAAATAAGTGTCAAATTCAAGAATTCAAGAAAAATTTATAATAGGTGTTCGACGTGTTGCCCATTTTGATTGACACACGTCTTTGTGCAATTTTGAAATGAGGCCATTTAGTGGGACCATTTCCATTGAAATGAGTAAATAGTATTTAACCAGTCCTTTACTGTAATGTTTTTTGTACATTTTTTTTGCTGTTTTCGTTATTCGACAAGCAATAAAACCTCAGTTTGGTATAAATTGTCATGTACAAAGGAGCATTTATCACACTTATCGGTCGTTAGTTACAATTTGTATTGAATTTAAAATATTTGGAATTTTACAATATGAATTTTAATAAAGCGGAACTTGTAGAGATGACTTTTATTTTGGGCGAGTCAGACACAAATTGTTTACTTGCCAATAGAATTTATCACCAACGTTATCCTGAAAGAAGGTTTCCTGATGTTAGCAGCTTCCAAAACCTTCTCGATAGATTTCTGGAAACTGGAAATGTCGAATATAAAAAAAGTGAAAGAATAAAACGTGTTGTGAACGAAGAAAATGAGTTTTCTGTGGTGCTGGCAACGGTTGAGAATCCGTCAAAGAGAAGTGACCTCATTAGTAGGAATAAGTAGACGGTATGTGGGTCGAATCTTAAAAACAAATAAGTTGCATGCATATCATATTCAAATGCACCAGGAATTATCTGATGACGATTTTCAAAAACGCCTACAATTTTGTAATTGGGCCAGAGGTAAAATGCAAGTTGATGTCAACTTCTTCAATAATGTTTTATTCACTGATGAGGCAACTTTTCATAACAATGGATTTGTTAATAGGCACAATTTCCGTTATTATGCTTCGGAAAATCCTCACTATTTTATGCAAGTTCATAACCAACACAGATGGTCTATAAACGTTTGGGGAGGAATTATTTAAATGCAGTTAGAGACCACTTAAATAATACCTACTCTCATCAATGGATTGGAAGAAATGGACCCACTAAATGGCCTGCTAGATCCCCAGATCTTACAAAAATGGATTTCTTTTTTATGGGAATACGTGAAGGAAATTGTTTATAGAGACACACCAACAACAGTACAAAATATGAAGGAAAGAATAATAGCTGCCTTTAGATCTATCACACCGGCAGTTTTAGGAACAGTGGAACCTCATTTCAAAAGCGCATAGAGATGTGTGTCAATCAAAATGGCCAACATGTGGAAGATTTATTATAATTTTTTTCTACTGAGTTATTTGAAGAAACCTCTTTTTTTAAGTTTATTTTTGAATGTTGTAATTATTGCACAATAAAACGAAAATGGTTGCAATTAGCCATAGGGAAGTACTTACAAAAAAATGTTAGTTTTTCATTTATACATCACATAGTTGAAAAATATACAGGGTGTTCCATTTGAAAAAGTTGAGAAAATTCAATTTAAAAAGTTCCTAATTGAATACTAATTTTTGGCCACCCTGTACATTGTTAGGAAATGAAAATGATTCAAAAACATTAATTAGATGTCTCGTAACTGGTATTGACATAAGTTTTTCTTAAAACCCAATATTGTGACTGTGGTGATTTTTTTAATATCCATCTGCAGATGGCATTATTTCAACAAAAAAATTCATTACATCAAAGTGGTTGGGAGATAGCCAATAATAATATAGGAATAAATAGAGCCTAGAAAGAGGCTTCAAAAAATGTACTGATATACATAACATTCCATTTAAAAAAAAAGGCACTTGGTCCTGTAATTTCGTCTTGGCTCGCCCTGTATGTTCGAAAATAATTTCCAGTTATAAACTTTTTTATCTAGTTTACTTGCAATTTTTTTAAAAAATTTCTAGCTATCGTAGAACTCGAGATATCGAGGTCAGACGCACTATTGCCCCACCCTGTATAGCTAAATTCAAAATGATGGCTCGAATCTTGCCCCAATTTGGATAAAAGTAAATGTTCAAGAGAAGGTTAAACGTTTTGTATATCCGATACTTTTTAAATTTTAAAAATGAACCTCTTTAAACCTAACTGCGAAAGTATAATCTTTTGTCCATAATCCGAATCTTCATTTTGAAAGTTGAACTTCAGATCTGTGTTTAATTAGTCCCAAAAATAAATACCTACAAAATCTCACATTGTCTCCCTTAGTATCAGTATCATTTCTAAAATTTGTTATTTTTTTTAGGTAATGTGTGGTCATGTACGGACTGTGAAAAAAGCTACAAAAATAGAGAATCTTTAGTTAGGCATAAGAAGCACGAGTGTCTCAAATTGCCAAAGTTTTGTTGTGGTATTTGCCCCTTTAAAGCAAAATACAAATTCAGTTTAAAAGCTCACATGTTGAGGATGCATTTAAATGAATATATAGAACAAACAGATATTTCTGGGAAAATTGAAACATTTAGATGAAAATATAAAATTAACTAAATAATTATTTGGCTGCAAAGTGTACATTGATAATTTTTTTTTTTTAACTTTTGGTGAAAAAGATATGAACAGAAAAGTGTTGTTTTTATTTATTAGTTGTCAGTCGGTTCGAGTCTCTGTTCATCTTTGTAAGCGACTTTATATTTCTAGCTTTAAAAAATAAGCAATATGTATTAGTTTTTATATGTATTTTATATGTTGTTGCAGATCTAAATATATTGTCCCAAAATAAGTGTTTTTCTGCATATACCAAAAAAAGTTATTTTAAATTTTCATAGAAACTACCTAAAACTGTGTAAAATAATTGACTTAACATTCTTATATTAAAGAATAGTATTTGTAATAATGAAGTGTCACATTTGTTATTTTTAATTTTCTGACATTATCTTATCATCTGACATGTATCATACTATTGTCTAAATGACTGACCTAGGTGAACTGATGGTTAAAATTCATAATTTAACATTATATTTATTATTAAGGATAATGTCCGATACGTTGTGTGTTCTATTAAAACGTTGTAACGTTGTGAAAGTCTATTATTTCCAGAGAAATTTACAAAAGTACTTATTTGTTCCTTGTACCTGATAATTTAATTCATGATTAACATTGTTGACATTGTTGTTTGAAATAAGACAGATTTGTTTTCGGAAAGGATTACAAAGTGCGGTATGTTGAAATCATTTCGTGAACCATGTATAATAAGGGACCCTAAATCCAATTCTTGTGGAACTCCGAGTGAATTTTCTAGAACATTCGTGATTTTTAGTTGCATGATTTGCTTGCTGGTAAGGCATGAACCTGGGATGATTTAGAAGGTGACAGTTAATTTAAAATCCAGTAAATCAAATTTCATTTCGATTGCGTTGTTATTGTGTACTAATAAACTAGTGCCTGTTGTTAAATTTCATTTCGCAGAAACAAAGGCCGATAAATTAAGTCAGAAATAATCTGGTAAGGAAAATAGTAGCACAAATTTGTAAAAAAAAAAAAATTGAAAGTGCAGAAAATATTAACTTCTTTTTTTGTTTGTTTCAGAAGAATCTTCGATAAAAGTCATCATGTTTGATATTGGAGGGAAATATTTTAAAGTTGACTTTAAAAAGTTAAATTACTTTTCATAATTCCTCCACTATTTTCGAAACAATTATGTATAGGTATATTTGGTGTATTTTCTGTGGTAAAAACATCACACATCATCTAGTTAACTTAAGCTTTAGGATTAGTTGTAACTGTAAATACTTGACAAAGAAAAATTAACTGCTTTCTTAGTATGGTATACATATTTTCTTAATAAAATCTTACCTTTTCAAATTGTGTGATGTGAGTAATTTTACTATCTTTTTTTTATTTCTATGGTAAATATACAATAAATTAATACATTCACTAAATTCAGTTCTATTTTTTGCGTGTAGCTTAAGTCCAGTAGTATATGTGTATGACTCTAAAATTCATATTAAGGCTTTAAATTTCACCAGATATCCAACTTAAATACATAAATGGCTGTTAAATTGTTTTTGTCAATAATATTTAAAAACGAAAACATATAATTCATCCTAAATACCATATATGTAGATTAAATATATAAAATTACAGGCAATATTTATGTGTATTTTTTTATTCCTAGGATATACGATTTTGTTTCATAAAATGACTCCAAATAAAATATTCGTATTTTTTATTAACAAAAAAATATGCATCAGCATTGCATGTAATTTTATACATTAAATTCATATAGTATTTAGATGAATCATGTGTTTTTATTTTTCGATCTTATCAATAGAAAAATTTTAACAACGATTTAAAATTTTATGATTGGCTATTTTGGGGACGAGACTGTACTAACCCACTGCCTCAATTTTCTGTATTGGAAAGTAATATGACGATATTTCGGAATATATCGCCCGAAACTTGTTCGGATTATATAAAGCAATAATTTTTTATAGAACCGTTTTTAGATTTCTTGATCTGGATAGATTTTAAATAATACTGGTATCCGAAGACCTTATCCATAGCAATATTAGGATAAATGAATCAAAAATACAATTTACTAAGTGTTCTCCTAATGTGTAAAAGTAATGGATGCAAATCGAGGTTCAATTCAGTATTTATTAGCATTTCTAGAAAAAAAATTATTGGCCACCAAGGCCGCCAGTTTTGACAAAACTGGAGTGGGTACATTAAAGGATTAGTGTACAAAACATCACCAACTACAAGAGAAGACATGCAGTAAAGAATTCGACTAGCGTTCGACACCATCACGCCTAACATGTTGCAAAATGTAAGTGACTAATTTCTTCATAGAGTCAGAATTTGTATTTTACAACTAGTAGGTCACGTTGAGCATATTTTATAACTTGTTTTATTTTTTTCTCTTCTATTTACTGTTTACGTTCAAAATTACACTTTTGTTTTGTTATGTACATACCTAAGGTGAGGTGTAAATTTTGTCATCCAAGTTCAATAAATTTGCTACTTTTACTGTTTCCTTAACGATTTTATAGAAAATAATTTTTCGCCTGACCGCAATTTTAGTTTTTCTAAAGCCATTCTTGATAAAATTGTATTAATTTTTAGTATGATTGTGAGGTTAATGAGAAAACCTTAATTATATCCAAAAAATACAACAGTTAGGTATAGGAAGTGTTATACAAAAAAGAAAGCAATTTGAAGGAGGAATCCAACCACGTAAAAAATACAGGGTATTCCATTTAAAGAAACAGAGTGTTTCCCATTTGAAATTCGCATTAATTGACATGCCGTCATGGACACCCTGTAAAATAGAATAATGTAAAAAAGATACTAATACTTGGCGTGTAGTATGAACTAAGAATAGTATAATATTTGCTTACCCAGCTTGTTTTCATAGGTAAATAAAAATTATTAAACGGACCCTTATAAATCCTTAAATTTACAGAAAATGTTAAATAACTTGGCAACATTGCATGCAAATCCAAAAAACAAAATATCACTGTATAATACTCTTTTCATTTAATAAAATGGTAACAAAATATATGGGATGTTCCATTTAAAAAAAGTATTTTTTGTATGTAACAGAAAATTTATGCACCCTGTAGATTTCACAATAATTTTAATAATTGATAGATCTTATCGACCCAAAAAACTTTTGTATTTAATAAATTGTTGTATCACTAACAGTTCAAAGGTTATCGAAGGAGAACACACTATTGACTCACCCTGTAAATATAGCTACTTTCAAACTTCTGTCTCCTCTGGGGGCTAGACCGCGTTCAAATTATTTATAAAAATATTTAAATTAGATAATTCAAACATAGTGAGTGATAAGTGTATCCTTCTGGTGGTCAGTGCTACTACCAGTCAGATATCACTGTCTTAGTGATATCTGAGCGACCTGCAAAGCAGGTACCGACTTCTAACCCTGGTAGGCTAAACTATATAGTGAATAAGATTTGCAGGAAACAACTACTCAGCGGACAAAAGCCCCGACCTTCATTGAATTTTACCTGCAAATCTTGTTTGGTAACTAAGATCATTTGTCAATTCCTCACTAGACATAGACAGATTTCGAACTTTTTATGTTCTCGTCATTATGCCATAAGTAACGGAAAAGACTAATAATAATAGCAATCCATGCTAGCCTAAAGCAGACTAAGCAAAACAGTGTATAAGTGTATCCCACTGGTGGATATACTTATACACTGCTACCACCAGTCAGACACCACTGTGTCTTAGTGACTGATAGCGACCTGCAAAGCAGGTACCAAGAGCTTCGACCTCTAACCCTGGTGGGCTAAACTATATACTGAATAATTATACAAAAAAATAATCCATTTATCTCATCCATTATCAAAATTTTTCACCCAGTAGTTTAAGAAAAAATCATGTGGTTGTTATGGATTTGTCAAGTTTTGATAAAGAATTGTGGATTTGTTCGCCTTTGATTAATCATACATGGGATTTGTTAAGTTTCGTTTATTGCAAAAACTCACAAACTACATTTGAACACAATTAAAAAAAAAAAATTAAATTAGATGTGAATAGTTGGATCCTCCTCCACTAAACAATCGTACATTTCTTCCTCGTCTTCTTCTTCATTAAAATTTTCATGCAATTCATGTCCGCCTAATATGTGTTCATGTCCATCAATCAAGTTTTTATAAAATAGTCAGGTTCATTCTCCCAGTCATTATTGAAATTAGCTTTTAATAATTTTTCTAAATCCCAGAATTTCTTTGGTATGGGACCTTCTGACCCAAAGGGTACCTACTCTGCCAAGTTGAACGTGGTCAGAAACCGTCCACGTTTTAAAATATTTTGAAATATTTCGGTATCACATTCAAATCGAAAATTAGTATGACTTTTATACATTACCGTCATCTTCCTTTTTACTATTCTCTTTTCGATCAAAATTATTTTATAACTATTGATTCCAGTTACTTTTTTCAACACCTTATTTTCTAAATCTTTTACATTGTATAATTTCCAATCTTTTTCTAATACGTTCACTTGTCCCAATTGCTTGTACACTTCATGATATTCCACCTTTGTTTTTATGAATGATTTTTTCGCAAACTAATTTCTACCCTTCCAAGAATCTTGTCAGCTGGTAAAAAGCTGTATCCTCTTGCAGGAAAAATCAGCGTAGTAGATTCAATGTTTGTTTTAGAATTTTGGAGCCAATACATCAGCATGTGAACTAAATGGCAATTCCTATTTTGCTCCCACACCCGTCACAAATTAATGGGATGTACTTTACATCAGTAGTCTCTTTTTTTCTTCAAAATTTGTATTTAAGAAAGAAACAGTGCTGAAGCAATTTCAGTACTGCCTCTTTTGGCTTGGTTCTTAGTCCATGTGTAAAACTGAGGACATTTTGAAGTGTGATCCACAATGACAGAGGTATAATGGCTAATCTGTCGCAGATAGAAGGCGTCATTTAAAGGCGTTTTGAGTAGGGGCTGCACCTGTTGCAGATCGAAACAGTACACATTAGCGTTTTCTGGCTTTTGTTTTCTTTTAACAAAGCGAAAAAAGCATTCGCTCGAAGAGTATGGACTCTTTTTTCCATTATTAGGTTTTGTTTTTTGGTCGCTTCTTGTTCCCTTTTAATACCATTTTTTAGTCTTTCACACATACTACATGTGTCAGTTGCTGGAGATTTAAAACTTATATTAAATTCATAGGAAAAATTTTTTGTGGAATGTAGGAAAAGATATTTTTCTTATTTCAGGATTTCCTGATTTCTCATACAATTTGTAGAGTTTGGAAATGTTTAAATTACACCCCACCTCATTTTTGTTGTTGTGTTAATTTATGTGATACTTGGTCCCCTGCTCTATTTTCTTTTGGAATTCCACCCTTTCTCAGTATGTTTATAACTCGAACCAGTTGACTAGTTGGAAATTTAGTAATCTTCTTAAAAAAAAATCATTACAAACGCGGTTGTATCCTCGTCCAAAAGGATTTGGAATCTGTAAAGCAAGACTTTTAACATTCATTTAATTTGTTACAAAATGATTCTTCTTTGGATTCCCTGACTTTTTCTTTTTGGAAAATCTACCAGCATATGGTGGCAGATTTGATGATCTTGAGTAATTTCATTATCACTTTGATATAACCTATTTCTTCAACTGTAACTCTGGAGCATTTAAACTTGATCATTTCCTAATGATGACATGTTGCATTCAGTAATTCATCAAATTGTGGTCGAGAATCCTTGATATAGTGAAAAATTAATTATCAAATTGAAAAAAAATTAACAACAATACCTTATACGCCGCTTTATTTGTCTTTCACTAATTTTCTATTGTTTTTTTCGAGCACCTTTATTTCCCTCCTCGACTGATATATCAGAAAAACCCATTTTGAAAACAGTGATGTTAGTTAGTTAATAACATAGAATAAAAACAAACACCTTTTACCACAATAATTAGGAAACAAGCGAAGTCACAAAACAATCAAATCATGTATTATGCATCAGCTGTTTGTTATAGTAAACACCAAAACCGGTGGCCCTGTCGGTACCTCTGAAAATCACATTACAGTTTCATGTACGAATTTAGAAACATTCAGCTGTTTTCTTGAGCATAGTTAAGCTTCCAAAACATAGATGTCACTGTTAGTCTTGAGATACATTAATTTTATAGACTTTACAATATATGTTGGATTTGTTGCATTTTGAAAATATTTATGTCATAAGTCGAAAGGGATTTGTTGGATTTTGCCCCATAAAAATGTAATAGTTTGCTGTTAAGGATTTGTTGGGCTTTGAAGAAAAATATGAATTTCAGAACGTTATAAAATAGTGATCTTTGTCAAAAAATTATGACTGCATGTTGTAGTAGTCAGCCAAGAGCACTCGAATCCACACCTAACTCAAAACGGGTCAATTATGGATTTGTTGCCTTTTGCAGTAATGCTCTTCATTTATGACATGCTAAATACACTACCGTTATTGAGAAATTAATGAAGAATTTATTGACATAATACGCAAATCATTATTGTCATTTGTCTGTTACAATCGATCAGATATGGTAAAATAATTTTGAATGTGTATGAATTTTAAATACACCGAACTGATTCTGCATTTGGCTCCTTGTGAAACATTATTAAATATTTTAAATATATGAAGGAAATTTGCTTTTTAATGTTTTAAAAATATTTTGTTAAAAACTCTACACGTGTTTCGGCTTTTTGGGCATTTGTCAAGAGTACAGGAAATACTGAACAGTAACATTTGTGTCCATTGCTTATATAACCACATCTGGTACCTACTATAAAACTCGATATATCGAAGTCGGACGCACTATTGCTCAACCTTGTATAAGTAATGAACACAAATTTTACTGTTTAGTATTTCCTGTACTCTTGACAAAGGCCTAAAAAGCCGAAACGCCTGTAAAGTTTTATTAAATAGCTATTTGTATGACAACGTTGAAAAGTGCATAATTTCCTCCCGCGGATAGTTTGATGCCCGACGCGATGCGGAGGGCATCAATATCCAAGGGAGGAAATGGCACTTTGCTCCTGTGTAATACATATGATTTTTTTCTACGACCATTCACAGTGTTTTACATTGGTTTTACATATATTTTATTATATTTTCTTATGCATGACAATCAAAAAACTAAATATGTCAAAATGTCATAATAGGTATTTAGATAAGTAAATATTGTTAAAAATCAAAGTACATGGAACGTTGCTAAGGTTACTTCTTGTTTTCAAAATAAACAAACTTCCAAAAAGTTTATAATAATGTATTCCGAATGTGAAGATGAAGTTCCTCAAGATATTCTGGAAGAAGCAAACGTGGTTTCATTAAATCTATTACCGTTAAAGTCTCATGAAAAATATGAAAAAGAGTACCAGCTATTTAATTGTTGGATGGAGACTAGGCAAATAAGAAAAAATATGTGAAGAAGTGGTCCTATTTTACTTTTCCAAAAAATGCGCCGATTTGAAGCCTTCAACATTATGGAGCAAATGCAGCATGTTGCGATCTACACTCCAAATTAAAGACAATATCGACATTAACTTTCCTAAATTAGTAGCTTTTTTAAAAAGGAAATCTGCTGGATATAAAGCCAAGAAAGCCAATAAAAGAAGTCTATACACTACTTTGAAGTTTTTACTTGTTTGCTTCCAGAGGGAGCCAAAGTATTTTCCTCTCTAGGGAAGCAAAGTATTTTCTTCCCGAAGGAGGAAAAAGTACTACTTTGCTCCCTGAAATGAGGGAGCAAAATAGTATTTTCTATGTAGGGAGTAGAAAAAAAATGTTGAAACATTAAAAGGCAAATTTCCTTCATATATTTAAAAACCATTATAAATTGCTGGAAATGCATCACTTTAGATGTCCATGCTATCATTTTTTTTTAGCATCTAAGTATGTTAATAAAGGTACGTAAAGGGTAAAAATCGGCTTTTAATTCATTTCAGATATTTTTTTTACTTGCATAAAATTTTTCCTTGTAGGTCAATGCACATGTAGTTCGAAAGAAAGATGCTATTCAGCTTTCGACATACTTTAGGTATTATCAATAAATAACAAATTTCCTCCTGCCAAGAGTGTGCAGCTTCCTCCATTAACTCTTTCAAGAGATTGTTTATATATATACCAGTTGAATTTCTTTGTGCTTTACCAATCCCTGGAAGAAAAGCACAATTATGGGTCACTGCAGTAGATGTACGGACTTGCTCGTGCCATTTAGCAAAAGGATTTTTTTTTTTTTATTTTAAAACTAAGTTATGTAAGTTGCTAAAATACAAAATATTTTTTGTAGGAAAAACAAAGAGGAAATGTAGAAGGAGATCTGCACAATCGCCAGAAGACTTGCAAAAAATTGTGAAAGCAGTTATTGGTGGGCTTCCCCTAGCAATGGCAACAAGAATGTGTAATGTATCTTATAGTACCCTATATCGATATGTAGCCGATTTTAAAAAGAACCCTAATGATCCAAAATTTTTCCAACCCCGTAATAGTGAAAAGCTTGTTTTTAATTCTCAAAATGAAGCAAAATTTAGAGAAATTTTAGAAGAAAAAAGTAGTGAAAAATCATTGAGTCATTCTGAAATAAGAAAACTGGCATATAATTATGTTAAAGACATGGATATTAAGTATCCTCCCAATTGGAATTTAAAAAAAGATGGCTGGTCGGAAATGGTTGTTAAATTTTTTGGCAAGACAAAAATTAGAAGAAGAAAATGTTAAAGAGAAGCTTGTAAAAGAGGAAATAACTGTGGAAGAAGTTAAACTTGAACCTAAAGAGGAACCGCATGATGATATTAATTGACGAGATTGTTTCCATCTTTTTGTGCTACTAACAAAATAGTAATTACTTATGATAAATACGCTAAAGTATTCTGTTTCTATATTATAATGTTATAATTTTATTATTGCTCCAATTATTAGAGCTTTTCAAAAGTATGGACGATTCCAATTCTCTCCTAAATTAGTCGTTTTAGAAAATATTGTTTTCTGGAAAAGTTGCATAGTTTTTAAAAATTTTCCAGATGACGGTACCATTTTTTCAGTGGATAAAGAGTTTCAAGGTCATTTGAGAGTCAACTTATGCCTTAACGGAATGATGTACTTTTTATTCCGTAATTTAAAAGACCATTAAATTATTCAGACGTTAAAGCTCTAATGTGGATACCTACGGAGATATTCAAAATCTACTAAAATATCCGGCACGCTTGATTATCTTGACAACACCGCATCTTTGATAAAAATGTTAAAGTACAGAAGTGTTAAGATATTAAAGGTAGATACTATATGACAGTGAACTCAAACTTTTGTAGATGAAGGTTCAAGAAGTCATTTGAAGGTCACCTTGGCTTCGTTTTTGTGTAAAGTGGTATTTACGTATGTTTTTCCGCTACATAACTATTATCATCTTAGCAACGCGTATGTTAACGTAAATGAAACATTATTGGTTGCTAGACGCGTAAGCGACATTTTAGCGGCCAGGACAAAAAAAGTAACAAACGGCATTTTAGAAGAAAAAACTAATAATTCATATTTTAGGTTATTTATTGATATTAAACGTAATAGTACAATTGGAACAATTTGAAATGTTAATCGATGGATTATTTTCTCTTGAATTCACATCCATATTTTGGATCGACATATCATCTCCAATGTCAAGTACATTTAAACTAACATTGTTGTTAGCTGATTGTTGATTTTCTTTTTGTAATGAAACGGAATTACTGAAATTACCATGGAGAATTTTATATAGATTTCTACTTTATTACTGGGTGAATCAGCTATATAACCTTCAGCTACGGTAGAGGATTTTCATCCTCCACGTCATTTTAAATCTAAGATAACGACCCCTGGTGCATTTGCCAGTAAAATAGATGAAGTTTTCTGGAAAGTGTGTCCAGTGTATTCATTTACGTTCTATAGTTTTAAAAGTTTGCCAATTTCACGTGGAACCTTAGAAATCGTGTTTTCCCACTACATGGTTTACTCATCTGCCACGTTCGCAGCGATACAAAAATCGATCATCTTGGGCATTTTTGGATCTAAGTCTTGTGTAGTCATGCAAAAGTTGTAACCAATCATCTTGACTTTCAGTATTATTAGATATCACAGAACTTCGCCGAATGTTGTTTTTTGTCTCCAGTATTTTGACCACTACTATCGTCTTTAATAGTCAATGTCTTTCATCTTCATTTTATGGAGCTCATCTGTTTGGCATGCTTCAGCTATTCCCATTGTTGCAACAACTTTCAGCATAAGATAACATTGATTAGGAGCCTCAACAAAAAATTTAGCAATTTCTTCATTTGTAAACACCTTAGATTTTTTCTTTTTCCTGAGAAATGCGTTCAATCGTTTAAATTTCGCAATATCTTGGTTTTTGTTTGTATAAACTGTTAGTTTTAACATTGAATACACAGACCATAAGTTTGCTGGTGACCTCAGAACTTTCGATATTTCGAAGAAATAAGCCAACATTTTCGGTAATTTCTACGATGTCATTCGCTGGACACCATTTAATAAATACGCCAAAAATTTGGGTGTATCGAAGTTCTGATTTTTCAGATAATAGTGAGGTGCAAACAATATTTGCACTTGTTCGATTTCACGTTCACTTTCATTCTTCATATTATTAACAATAACTGTAATTAATTGTCACGCTAATGCATACATCATTGGTTTTACAGTTGCTATGTATAAAAGTGCGAAAATAAACAATAAGCATATGCGAGCCTGACGAGAGCATTGGCATTTTTCACAACCGTCATGATTTGGTTATTGACATTACATTCAATATTATTTGAATTACTAAAATATCAGTAGTAAAAAAAATGTAATACATAACACGATGCGTTAGATCTTTTTTGGCCTCGGGGGTTCAAGAGCCTCGGCTCCGTTACCGCTTCGACCAAAAAAATGCCCTTACACATTTAGTAATGTAAATAACTATTCTTTGAAATCTTAGAAATAAAAAAGTACCGCTTTACCATAAAGAAGTTAAAGTGACTTTCAAATGACCGTCTGAACCTTTACCTACTGAAAAGTATTTTTTTTTATCGAAAATGAGGTGGTGTCAAGCATGAGGAATCTACTCCGTTTACTTTTGCTTCCATGGTTTATTTTTGTTTATTTTTTCATACGCTTTATCTAAATCGACAAAAAGTTTCAATCTGCATTGTAATGGTCTATTTTCGAAAATAATTAATTTAGATCACATTCGTCGTTAATTAAATAAATGTGTTCAAGTCATACCTTAAATTCCAGATTTGATTAGAATAATTTTGCTAAACGTTGTATTACCCCTGTAGCATTGCGCTACTGTACCCTTATATCGTGCAAGGTTTTGTAACTAGTACGCGCGTTGGTGTGACAATGTTTTTTGGGTTAGTGTTTTGAGCGCGAAAAGCAGACTCTGCTGAGCCGCGGTCCGAGGTGGATCTTTTCGTGGTATCTTGGAGGCAGGCTGTAGCCACGGCCGAAGGTGAACCTGTGGTGTTGTATGTTTATATATGTTGCCTTGCCTTTCCTTTGTACCTTAAAAGACAATACTGAGCCTCGATCGAGAGAGGTGCTGTGAGTTTTTTGGTATGTTACCGCATCCTGTGGGAGATACATTGCCTTGCATTTTTCTGTGGTTGAGATGAGCTGATGCCTTGAAGATTTCTGAAGTTTAAAAGGTAAAAAATAAAAAGCTGTGTGAGCTGTGGTAAGGTCACATTCATTAAATTATAAAGTAACTGGTATCTAGCAACGAGAGCTTCCACCGTTGCCTGTAGGAGGTGCTGCTAAGGACCAGCGAATGTGGTAATGTTAAAGTTTTGCAAATCTGTCGGTGTTCGTGAACCATACGATTAAAATTAATTTGACTCTTTTTCGTGGACATAAATAATAATTGATATAAAGAGAAGTTGTTTGAAATCGTTACACATTTTTCTTTTTCTTCTTTTTTTTAACTGTAACAATGGCTTTTGAGCTAGCCAGAACTTGAAAAACTCATGTGGCGCCTAACAAAATCACTTCAATGTATTGAACGTTTATTAATGATTAAATTGGTGAAGGCCAACTGTCTATACATCTGTTTAGTTTTAAGTTTAATGTGAACCATGTCTAATTAATCACTCACATCCCCGCCCGGAGAGAAAGAGTCCAAATTTGTATTGATTTAATATATGTATTTTTTTTTATGAATTTTGTTTTATTACTTGAAATAAGTTGTGATCTATTAAAATAAATAACAGGTCCGGAAAACTCCTCATTAATATTACTTAATTCTATGTTTTTTTTTTAATTATTTGCTGAAAGCCAAATCCGTTTAGCATGAGCTACATTTTTTTCAGGGCCCGTATTTTGTTACCTTTCGCTTCACATAATCAACACAACAGTTTTCAAAGAATTTTGCTAATATGTAGCTAAATAATAACCATAATTATAATTTTAATATTTCTGTGATTAATTTTAAATAAACTAACTTATATTAATTATTACCATTATTATTATTTTAGGAAAATACCAGTGTGGTACCTGCAAGAAAAGTTACTCCAAAAAATGTTCTTACTATGCCCATAAAAATTATTCATGTAATGTTAAGAAGACGACGTGTAGATTTATTTGTTCAGTGGAGTACTGTGATTACAAAACAAATTTTAAATATAATTTTAAAAGGCATATTAGTAGTATACATGAATTGAGAGGAGAAACTGTAGCGCATAATTACATATTATAAAAATAAAATAAAACATGTTTAGGAACTTGTTTTTTGATTCTCTAATTGGACATTTAAAGTGATCAGCCAAAAATTACCTTAAACGCAATTCAGTTTTTTGCGTTTTACTTTTCCATCTGTCTGTAGATACAGTATTGGTGTTGTGAAAAAAATCAAATTCCAGATTATGTAGAAAATTTGTTGGCTGAATAAAATGCCAATAAAATCCGTCCATTTCTAGTTACATGCGCGAAAATAACTAATCATAGTAACATTTAAGTAAAAGCAACCCATGGGTAGTTACATGATACAAATACACTGATATGCCAATGCGCATGGAGGCGCGTAGTCTCATAATCGCTTTAAAACGTTCTACACTTAATTAAAAATAATTTAAAATAATATAGGAAATTTAAAAGATAAATTTTTATTTGAAATGTGCTGTACAAATATCAAAATATTTCATCTGAACTTGCTTATGAACATAACTTCATAATTATGTATCTTTTATTCTTTTTTTGGTTGTGTCTCTGTTGACCCTCCGATTGGGGTCAATGGAGACAGTAATTTGTTTATCACTATAAATTCTATTTGACCAAAGCAACGGCAAATAGAGACATTTAAAATAAAAAATTTGTAGAAACAAAAAAAAACATGTTAAACAACTCTGTTTATTTATTAAAATATAAATATGAAAATATAAAAATATTTTCTTTAACAGTTTAATTATTATTAAGATACATTTTCAAATGCTTCTCAGATCCATAATATCCAACGGGTATGTCCCATTCTGCAACAATATTTAACAGTTTAATTTTGGATTTCACCACCTCTTCTCTCAAAACAGTTTGCCAACTTTCATATTTAATGTGGGGATTTGTAAGTCTGTATGGGACGGACCAAAGATTTCTATATTTTCTTTGAGCCACCCTCTAGGAGATTCCACTTTTTATGTCCCTTACTGCATTCTACAACATCTCTGTGTCATGTTTGGTATAAGTTTTTGCACCAGCATTGTCTCTCCACGAAAAGCTCTGAAAATTAGTTTTTTTTCTGTAAAATTTATTTCGGAATCTATAAAAATTTTTTAAATTTTTTTATATCATAATCAAGAGAATCTATTTTAAGTTTCATTGTAAAAGTTATTTGTTTAAAAAAAATTGAAACAGAATGCTAATTAAAGTTTTTCGATCGACCTGTTTGTTGGTAAAAAACACCACTCTTTTCAACGGCTTGAGCAAAACTAAATCGTTCCCAGTAATCAAACAAATGCATAGTTAGAGATCTAAGAATAGATACTATTTATGGAAGAAAAACAATGTGTTTATTGTCCCTGCCACTATTACCAACTCTTTTGACTTTATCCTGAATTCTGTATTTCCATACACTACTCTCTATTGACTCCATTTTAAGGTAGTAAAGTTTTATTGTTTCATTTAGATTATCTAAAAATATATCACACATTTTATGCCTTTGTCACTAAAAACAGGCTTATCCATTGGGCAACCTTATTTTCAAATATGAATAGATAGATTTTTAGAAACGGACATCTACAAGCATTGTAGAATGGAAAGAAAAACCTTTTATTTTTTAATGGAGGATGCAGAATGTATTTATTACTAAATAGTCTTCTTCCTCGAATTCCACATATGTTACCATTTAATACCGCACTCCAATTATGACCAATTACGACCTGGTAACCAAATTATTCTCTTTGCTGACGTCATGCGTAGAAGTGAACGAAATTTGGTCGCCGGATTAGCATATCAGTGAGGTAGTTATCACTTATATCATTATGTTGCTATGCAACGAAAAGTTATTAACAATTTTATAATTTATTTAAAATGTCACTTTCCCGGTTTGGAAACGAGCAAAATAAAGCAATCGATAGATTAATCAAAGAGAATTTACCAAAAAAATACTGTTAAAAGTAAAAAATATTCTTGGAGAGTATTTATGGACTTTTGCAGCATCAGAAAATGCGAACTGGATGGAAATCGTACTGTGGAAGAACTCGCATTGATACTTAACGATTGGGCAGTTAATATGAAAAAAAGAGATGGTATGGAGTTTAAGGAAGCTACAATCAAAACAGTATGGAATGTAATAAAGTAAGCTAATAATAATAATGTACCTTTAATTAACTGTATGGATTAAGCATATTAATTGTTAGAATTGCCAAAAAATTTTCTCACCGAATTAACCACGTGCAATTATAAATCCTTATAATGTTTTCAAATAATGACCCTTAAGCTTGTTGCTCCGCCAACGGCGTCGAGCAATTGCTAAGCAATAAGTTATCGGTTGGTAATCAGAAAAAATTATCGCGTGATTATCTTTGCCCTTGGTTCATTCGTTATAACTAAATATTGACGTTTCGAGACTCGAAAATAGAAACTATATCCGAATGGTATACTGTCTGTGTGTCTGTGGGTCTGTGTTGTGTCTATGTGTCGCTGGTAATTGTGCTATGATTTTCTTGAACACGTCTCAACTTGGAAATATCAACCTTCCATTGTCAGAAGTAGCCGTCAGATGTACGGATAGTTACATCAGAATAATGTTACAGATAGAGGTGAAGAGTTACTTTTAATCTGCGTTTTCATCCTCTAAACAGAAACTCAAGACAGGTGATAATTTAGCGATTTTTTTTGCTAACAAGTACCCATTGCAAATGCTAATTACATGACCTCAAATGCTCGCCTTAGTCGAAGGGGATTCTCCAATACATTATTCAGCACATTCTAGTGCAGTCGGAATTAATGTTTCAAAGTGAGATATTTATGTACTTACTAACAAGCTTTTAACGTAATATTATAGATTTATTTGCACGGTGACTAACAATAACATTATTTAACGCACTGTATGTTAAAAAAATTCTTTATATTTATAAGTATTATATTTCAGGTTATGAATGCCAGATATGTGGAAAATCATATAAACTTAAAAGATCTCTGACAAGACATGCAAAACATGAATGCAACACTCTAGCACCTCACCCTTGCAAGTATCCTTATTGTTTTTATAGAGCCAAAAGAAAGTATATTCTACTTAACCACCAGATATTGAAACATAGCATAGCGCGTAAAATAGATGGATGTAATTTGGATAAAATATGAGATTATTTGGAAACATTTATTCCGATGTGCAAATGTTTTTCTGTAGTTCTGTATTTCTTTATTAATTAATTATTAATTTACTTAAATAAAAAAAAAACGTTTAAAATTGTATTTGTTTTTTTACCTGTTTATATGTGGTTTCCATTTACTCCAAAAGTTAGGTCAAATCCAAACTACCACCAAAGTAACAGTACTGAAACAGGAATCTCGAATGAGTAACTATTACGCAACCGCCGTTGAATATACGACTTTAATGTATAAATAACTTCATTTGACGAATATACAGTCGCTGCCACGTAGTTTGTTACTTTATAGTTATATGTGACTTCTACGTAGATTTTCCCATATTGGGGACGTCGTAATTACCAGCGGGATGACCTTAAAGTTTTCAGAGCTTGAAAGTGGGAAACAATGGTAGCAGCAACTAGCTCATATTACTGAAACAACCATTTTCAAGCAGATTTGATAATTGCCGCGACATTCTGGGGACCTTCACTATTTCTTTAAAACCATGAAACTTGTAAGTAATATTTATTGGTGTTAATAACGTTCCCGCTACCTACAGAGCTGACATCACTGTACACGGCTACTATAAAGTGCATGTCATCTCTTAAATTCCCCATGAAGTAAATTTCACCATCGAGTCCCCAGTATTGATAAACTTTCACGCTGTGCATCACTGTATACTTGTGTAGTGAAGATTGAAGTGTGTCGACGATGTGGCTCTCAAGAATAATGACGTCTAATTATAAAGCCAAACTTCAGAAAAAGAAACGATTTATTGACATTCCACTATTTTTTATAGAAAATTAAAAGTCTTAAAAACAAATGCCGTTAGCAGCACTAAAACAACATTTTGGTGTTGTGAAGCGATTACCATCGATAACGTAAAATAATTTAAGTACCAAAGCGTTTCTCCTACCAACAGAAAGCGATGGAGTCAATTATTAGAACCGAAAAGTATTCACAAATTGATGAAAGAAATATTAATGATTTTGATGAGTCATACGCTTTGGAAGATAATACTACTCTTTATGACGATGAAGAACAAAATTCCATCATCTCACAAATTTCACTATCAGAACAAGTAAGAACATGGTGTCATTCTCATATTTACCTACCTTTTCTGCTATATATATATTTCATTAAATATATAAAAACTGTGGGTGGAACACTGATCATCTTCGCACATTTTTTCAAATCAGGGTAACATATTTTAAACGGATTTTCGTATACATTCGACTCAATACGATACACAAAATCCAGCAGCTGAAGAAAAAACCTATAATACAATATGTGAGATTAAAGACGAGATGGAGGTGAAAGTTTCAGGTAGAACCATGAAGTGGCAAACAGGAACTTTGTACGATCATTTTGTGGTAGGCATAACTTTACCGCGACTTTAAAATAACTCTACAGTCCCACTCGGTAGTTTATAGTAAATATAACTCTACAATTACACATTTGCGATTCCCGTTCTTATCATCAAAATAGCAATTACTTTCAAGTAGAGATGGCATATGAGTAATTTATTACTCATGCTCACGACATTTAAGATTTTGCTCACGCACATACGCACCAAATATAAAATTTTTTGATTTATTTGTTTCTTGAACTCTTGTTGTGCTTAAATTGTTTGGATTTTTTGGGTTTATTGGTTCAATAAGAAAAAGCTATTTTTTTGAACCGATAAATCCAAAAAATCGAAACTATAAAATTTTTGGTCACGCACGAACCATAATGATGAATTTTCTTAAGTTAACTGCATATAAATAATTACATAAAAGTCTACACAAGAAATTTGGTCACGTCCCAATTACAACCACGTAACACAATAAGTTTTAATAGGAAAAAATGCATTGCTTCTGGGATCGGTATTATCGATCACGTAATGTGAGAATGGGTATGCGCGATTGCTTGCCACAATACGTACCACGATGAAAATCTTATCACGCACGGAATATTTTTATCACGCACACGAAAATGTTCGTGCTTTACGGCAATCATGTGACACACTCACGTCATGTATTGTCGCGACACGATGAAAATCACGTCACGTGCCCATCTCTACTTTCAAGTCGCATTTTTTGTGAAAACGACCTCTGTTGTTTTTCCGAAAATTCTCTTTTTTTTTTTTTTTTGACAAAACATGATGCTGTTATTACAAAATATGAACTTTGCGTCACAATGACAAAAAAATTGATTTATCATCATTTTTGCGCCAAATAAAATAAATTGATACGCAATAATTAGTTTCCAGTTCCAAAGAACAATAAAAAAAATTTCAGCGTCTTGGGTGTTCACGCATTCATATCTACTCTCAAGTCGTATTCTTTGTGAAAATGAACTCAGTTATTTTTTATGAAATTATCCTTTTTTTGGACAAAACTTATGATGCTGTTTTTACAAAACATGAATCTTTGCGCCACAATGACAAAAAAATTGATTTATCATCATTTCTGCGCCAAATAAAATAAATTGTGTGCAATATTACTTTCCAGTTCCAACGAACAATAAAAATGATTTCAGCATCTTGGGTGTCATATTCACTCCTGAAGTTAGATATTTTAAATCATCACTAAAGACCGTGAGTAGTAGATTCCAGGTTCGTACTTACATCGTATCGTATATAGGTATACAACATGATGAAAAATTGATGTTTTTGCAAAAGCACAATTTGAACCCTTTCATTGTGGCCGCGGTGTTCGATTGCACTATACGTGTCGTCAAAGCGACTGCGGTAAACTCTTGCGGTAAATTCATGCGGTAATATCTGCTTCTCGCAGTTAACCTCCAAAACGGTGCTGGTTATTTTTTGTTCAAAGAATAATATGGAACGCCGAAATGGAGAACAATAAAGGACGTGTGTTACTCTAGGTAACTGACGTAGCTTCCCTATATGAAGGCAGTGCAGTTAAAAAACATACAATATTACGATCTTAAATTGTAGCATGTAGTATGTAAATTTATTACATGTAACATGTTTAGCACACGGACTCTATCGCATTGCAGAAACTGTTAGAGACTGATATCCCACAATAGACAGATTAATAGCCACCGTGAAGAAGACATTTCAAAAGCACCGTCTTGAAGAAAATTATTTGAGGACGAACTGTCGAATATGTCATTACCACCACAGCATGTTGAGAGGCGTTGGTTCACATGGTTAGAGACGGCAAGATACTATTATATTCATTTTGATGATGTAAATACGGTGATCGACAAACTAAATGCAAACTACGCACCCTCTATTTTACACGCTCAGCAGAGGTTTAATTTGGCCAGCTAACAAAAATCTAACCAATCGTTCAAAGAATTTTTTTCAAAACTTTTTGTTTTTCGTACAAAGGAATTGAGACTTTTTACACAGGATAGTAGCTTGCCAAAGATTTGAGGGGGTTTTTCCATTTATTTTTTCGATGTCTTCAAGAGTTGTAAAGACCTATTGGTGTTGTTGGTTTATACTTCACATATTTTTTAACAGTTATTCGATCTTTTAAAGAATTTATTGTATTTGTATACAATTTGAGCAACATGCATCAAAAATTAACTCCTGAATATCTAGAACAGATGCTGTTAATTTACTGAAACTATAGAAATTACTAATGTGCAGTGTTGTATGTTCAGTGGAATATTTATTGCTCCTGTTATTTTGGATACTAGAAAATCGCCAATTCAAAGGTAATATATAATTTATCAAATCTTTATACGAGTATGTGTATGTCAGCGCAGTGTCCTGGATCAGCTCCTAGTTTTTACGTCATCTACTATTTACTCACGGTCCTTAATCATCACTATGACAGTTTGCATTCGTTTTAATTTTGTCAGTCAGACCATCATAAGTACAACAAAATCAGTTACAAGACAAAGCAAACAACACAAATTTACAGAGATTGGTGGAATTTCGTGTAAGACGCGGCTACCACTTCGTGACGTCACCGTCACGTGGCCACAATATCATTGTCACGTAGCCGGGCAAGTTTCAGGCACATCTATTGCTTTTAGATTTCGTGTTATTGAGCCAAAAAAATGTAGATATCATAATAGATTCTTATATGTTAAGATATTTCAAGTAGGCTACCACTTCAAAACAAAACATTTTTATTGTTGTCAAATCTTGTGGTTCAAGTAATAATTGTTAAGCGATTAATTATACGCTTGATATCTTCAGAGTTTAAATAGGGAATAATATGAATATGGTTGCAGCAAGACAATATGGGCAAATGTATCCTGGTTGCAGAATTCTGCATAAAAATACTTTCAAAAATATTTGCAACAAAATGATTGAGACAAAAACCCTCAGAAATCGCAAAAGACGTTAGCAGGTAAATGAAAATAAAAAATGTAATAAACAATTTTACTGATAATTGTCAAAATTCGCTAAGGAACACTAAAAGAAATTTAAATATACCTCGTTTGAATGCTGGTTATAAACCTATAAAAACATATGTTTACGCAAGAAAGCCACTTAACGTTCAGAAGCTGTATCCTAACGATTGTATTGTGAGAAGACAATTTTGCCAGATAATGTTGAAGGCCAAGATAGAAATATTTTTAAAAAATATTTTGGACTGAACTAGTTTCATAATATCAGGGTATGAAAATTCTGGGAGAACACCCTTAATGTGGGGCTAGTAGAAAATTTACATTTAGTAGGTAAATCATTATATTCTACATAAATTAGATTTACAAAGGCGCATTCAACAAGATGGTGCTCCGTACTACAAAAATATTAGGGAAATGAATCTTTTAAATGATACATACGATGAATGGATTGGAGAAAACGGACAGATAAGAGTGCCCTCAAGGAGCCCAGATTTAACCCCCTAGATTTTTTGTGGTGTTACCTAAAGGATGACTTGTATAAAAGAAGACCTAACACATTAGATGAAATAAGAGGAAGAATAGTAGATTTAATTAATCAAATTAATAATGTTAGACAACTTGACGAACATTTTATTAAAATAATTAGATTATGTAATGAGGAAAATGGGTCTCATGTAGAAAATCATTTATAGAAGCATTGTACTAACAAAATTGTATTAATTGTATTACTATATTGATTGATTTACTAAATGACAAATTTTATTAATTGTATTAATAGGCAGCATTGGATTTTAATTCATAATTTTAATTACTTATAGATTTTTTGTTAAAGTTATATCTAAATTCTTTCGGCTCAATAACACGAAAACTAAAAGCAATAGACCTATGAAACCCTATATTTTTGAAAACAGAAAACATAGCATAAACCGAATATTGCATTATGTACAGAGTGTTACTTTAAAAAAATCAGTAGCCATCATATCGTTTTTGTCAGAAATGTCAAAAAGACCTCGACTAGCGCCTGAAGATACAAAAGAGGTCTATTTTCACATAGTTTTCGAAATTTTCAAAAATTTCCATAAATAAGAGAGTTATGATAGGTGAATTCTCGGTTGGACACCCTGTACATATAAAGAAGATATTGTTTTTATTATTATGAAATATCAGCTTTAGATATTGCTAAAAAATGATCTAAGCAGAAGTTGTTTGACTAATTACACTAATTACAACGCATATATATGTGACCTTGTTTTTTTTTCTGGTTTGGTTTTGCTACTGTGACTTTTTTTTAAATGGTAACATATCTTCTGACATTTTTAAAATAAGCACTTTGTTTGTCTTTATGAATAACTAAATATTTTGTCATATTGCGTGGCAAAATTTTTGAGGAAAGCAAATTAACTAAGACAAAGTTTAACGGGCAATATTAAATAAAATTATTCATTATTCTACAATATACATAAATAGGTAAATTTACAATAAGTGCTCAAAATGGGTTCCATTCACACCCCGGTAATGTGCTACTCGATCTTGAAAACTCCTTCTCAGTTATCCAGGAGTGTGTAAGGTATTTGCTCCAACTCAGTTTTTAATCAAGCTTTCAAATCTTTCAAAATTTCTGGTCTCTTCCTCTACTTTTGTGATTTCCATAAAAAGAAATTGAGAGGCGTTAGATCGGAAAAACTAGTAGGTCATTCTATCGATCCTTTGACACCTGATTTAAACATTTCATAGCACATATTCCTTTCGATCTCCTTTATTTTTAAAAGGATAATTTCTTCCCAAGGATTTTATCCACTTTCTGAAAACCTTGTGTTTCTGAAACAGAGAAATTTTACACCACAGCATATTTATTAATTAAAAATTTAATCCACCGTTCTTTAAAAAACTTTACTTGTGTCTTTTTAAAAGACCCATTCTATACTTATTTTTTGTAGCTGTCCCATGTAATTATTTAAACAAAATGGGTATCATGTATTTAAAAAGAAAAGTAATTGCAGTTTTAAAAACATTTTCTGTTCTAGGATTAGGACCTTTTTGGTGCAAAAAATGTGGGAAATTGTACAAAGTTAAAAGGTCATTATGGAGACACGAAAAATTTGAATGTGATACTGTGGCACCTTTTCCATGTCTGTTTCCACATTGTACGTATAGAGCTACGAGAAAGTATCTATTATCCAGTCATCTTAAAAATTAAACACAACATATATTCTAATATTTAAGCATACAATAAGTAATTTTTTACAAATGTGTATTCCGAATTTATATGAAAAATTGTCTTTCCCTTTTATTTCTCGAGTACGTACGAGGGAGTGGACTTTCAAAATGGATTTTCCAAGAAATTCCTAAGCCTGCTTAAGACACCATCTTGAAAAAGCGACTGAAAGAGGATCTATATAAAAAAAGTCAGAGACAATCTCGAGGGATTCTTTTTACTTATATGTTTATATATTTATATATTTTTATATGTTTTTATACATTTTATATGTTTATGTATTTTTATATGTTTTTCTATGTTTTTATACATTCTCTATATTCACCATAGTATACCACCACCCTAGTATTATATATTATTTTTTTAATTATTGAGAGCTATTTTGTCTGGCAAAATTTATTTTGGTAGTCTATTCCTCGAAGAAGAGTCAAAAGCCTAAATGGCCATGTTGATCTCTAGTAATAGTCTGGAACATTTCATAAGAGCATTAAAATATGAAATACCAACAAATGTTTATAGATTTATACTTAAAATTTTGAAATTTAAATATGAAATAATTGTAATAATAAATTTTAATGATATGAGTGCTCACTGATTGGTTTGTTGATGTGCCAAAAATTATTTGTAATTAGATTATATATAATTACTGTAATTTACTATATTTAAGAAATTTTTAATAAAAATTGTTAAAAAACATTGTTTATATCTCAGAAAGCCCAACCATAATTTATTATGTTCTATTTTCAATAGCATCGTATATAGGAGGGGCCAGATTTTAATCGGGAAACTTAAAGAATCGATAGAACACGTCAAAATAATTTGGATTTGACATATAAACTTATCGTCACCTCAATACTTATTTATTCAATATCCACTTTAAGGGGAAATGAAGTTAAATACACCAAAATTCTACTAAAAAATCTCTTTGTTCAATATCCACTTAAAAACTGAAATTTTCAGGTTATTATAGTTTTTTAAAATATTTTATTCAATATCTCTAAAACAGAAAAATATGTATGCGTTGTTATGTTCGATATCCGGATATTGAACACAATAACAACAAATCCAGCTATATGGGATTTTACTAGCTTTTGCTTTGTTCAATATCATATATATGTTGTGTTATAATGTTCAATATCCATTTAGACCAATAAGGCACGAGTTTTTATGCCACATGATGCAAACATGTCGCGTGTGTTTTAACGTGATTTAGTAGTCTAAATGAATTTCGAGAGTGCAAGTAGTAGTCAGTTAGGTGCTTAAAAATTATATTAAAAAATGAGTTCGTCAAGTACCCCACTTCCAGATATGGATGAAAATACTAGAAACTAAGTAATGATTATAATTTAAAAACAAAAATCTATATTTTACTGTAACGTTTTTTTAGAATTGTTGAATGTATCGATGTTGGAGACCAACAAGAAAATACTCTTACGGAAAAAAAATTGCAAAAAATTCAAAGAACTTTAAATGTTGAAGCAGATATATTAATGTTGCCATGGAATATGCGATATAATAAAAGTAATAAGGATAATTTCAAAATATAGGTGGTTGGAGTTGAGTTTAATTATTATGATAACTCAGAAAATGATAGTAATTTTATAAATATAAACCACTCAAGTGATTTAGAAAATACAGCCATGAGTGAAAAAAATATTGAGCTGGGACCTGATGGGTAAAGAATATGTTACTGTAAAAGGCAAAAATATGCCAAAGCGGAACGTGAAAGGAGGCTGTTCCTCATTGTACATTTTTGTGCATACAAAAATTGACCAACGATGATAGGAAATTATTGCATGAATAGTTCTGGAGACTCAGCGATACAAAAAAATCTCACTTCTTCAGTAAATACACTGAAAGAAAAAAAATGCATATCGAAAACACACTTTAAAAGAAGTAGGTAGGAAGTCCGACACACATTTATATTATTTTGAAATAAAAGAAGAAAAATTTCGAGTTTGTACAAACTTTTTTTTGATTACGTTGGACATAAGCCAACAGAGAATTTACTATTTTTATAAAAAATTTCAAAATAAGACCACAATAGTTCCAAGATCACCACTAAAAAGGAAAACATATTAAAACATTTACCTCAAAAGAAAAGATTACTGAAATTGAGAGCCACATAAAATCATTCCCCACAATAGACTCGCATTATTGTAGAGCCAATACAAAAAAAATATATATTTGGATCCATTGCTTAATATCAGCAGAATGTATAATTTGTACAAACTAAAAGTAGATGAGCCAATATCAGAGAGTATTTATAGAAAAATATTTAACACACATTTTAATTTAGATTTTTATAAGCCTAAAAAAGACAGATGTGATAAATGCGAACAGTTTAAAGCGATAAAGCAACCCACTCCTGAACAAATAAGTGCACACGATGACCATTTAAGAAAAAAATTAGGAGGTAAAAACGAAAGAACAATGGATCGGGAAAGAATCACTGTAGAAGAAGATGAGTTTATTGCTGTTTTAGTTTTTGATTTAGAGAATGTTTTTTCACTACCAAAATGTGATGTTTCGAGCTTTTTTTACAACCAAAAACTAAATGTTTATAACTTAACTGCTCATTGCAACATCAATAAAACAATTTATAATTGTATTTGGCATGAGGCTATAAGTGGTAGAGCAAGAAATGATATTGCCAATGCTTTGATCAAAATTTTAAAAAAAGTTATAACTGATCTTCCCCACTTAACAAAGATGATTTTATGGTCAGATAGTTGCGTTCTGCAGAGCAAAAATTCCGTAATGTCCACAGCCATTAAATATTTTCTAAATTCAAATGATTCCAAAATTTGAAAAATATTGAACAGAAGTTTTCTGAACCAGGGCATGGCAATTTGCAGGAAGTGGATGCAGCACACTCTGTCATTGAAAGGTTCATTAGATGACTAGAAATTTATAGTCCACTTGCCCTTGTAAGATGCCTTTTGTAAAATGCCGAAAAAAAAAAACATTTAAGGCAATTCAAATGGGACAAAGGGATTTTTTTTATTATCAGCTTGCTGCAGCAACTTTGAAATATTCTGACATACCATACACAAAATTGAAACATATTATTTATAAGAAAGGCGAAATTTGGACTTTGTCTTATAGACTTTCATTTCTAAGTGAAATAAAAAATGTTAGTCTGTTAAAAGCAAGAGCTAATAAAAATACTGATTTACCAAAACTTAGTTTCCAGAAACCAGCGAAATTAAGAGAAGAAAAAATAAGGCATTAAGAGAAGCTCTAAAATTTATGCAAGACGAGCAAGATATTGTTTTCTATAAGACTATATTAAAAATATGAAAAATATTATTTTTCTGTTATTTTTCTTTTAATAAGTACTTTCGTTTATTTCATATTATGACCATACTGTAAAAAAACGTAGTATGTTTATTTTTTTTAATAAAATTATAATTAAGAGTGCCAATTATTATTGTAAAAAAATAGTTATTTTTGTAACAAGTACCTAAAATCATGTTTTTTTGGGACGAATCGTAGCTGAATAGCCGATGAAAAGATGCCTAAAACATAATCAAATTTTTGATCAGAACAAATATTTCTCGAAAATAGTGAGCTTTGAATTTTAATTATCATGCGACCATAGTAATCAGATTATTGTTTAATTGTTGTATGAACCATTTTGCTTTATTTAACTAAATGATCCTCAAAAGTTGCCATAGCAACTTTTTGAAATTGAGTTCGGAAAAGACTCATTTTACGGACTCAAATGAGTCCGTAAAATAGTTACTTTAGGTACCAAATACAAAAAAACTAATTTTTTTAAACCTCACGCTAAAATAAAAAGACAATTTGATATATTCTTATATTGAATATACAATATTAAAATATTAGTACAGGTTAATAATATTCAATATCCAGTAAAACTTGTTCAATATCCTCAACAAAAAATAAATGTGTTGATTTTTGAAATGTTGTTCAATGTGCAAATTAAAAATGTGATTTTTTTCGTAATCGATTGAGTAAATCAAAAATCGATTTAAATATAAATGTATTAATAAATATTAATACAAATTTAGAAAAGATTAATATTTCAAAAAAAATTTAACCTTGCAAAAAAATCAAACTTTCAACTTTAATGTGGCTTTCCCAAAACGTAAAAAAGGGGAATATTGAACAAATAAGTATTAGGGTGACGTTATAGCTAAAAATGTTTTGTTGCTTGAGTTGCTACTACTATCCCTCGAAATACATCACTATATTTCAAACATTAATAATAATATAAGAAGGTTTAGTGCCATATCCACAAAAAAAACAACTATGCAGCTACGGACACGTATTTCGGGATGAGGGGCAATAACTCCGAAACACGTGTCCGTAGCTGCATAGTTGTTTTTTTGGGGATATGGCACTAAACCTTCTTATTTTATTTTGACCCCAATAAACCTATATTATTTTGTTTGTATTTGACAGGTGGAAACGGGCAGTACACATAGAGCTCTGTGTGTTCACTGTGATCATTGAGGCCCCAATTGTGGCACATGGGAACATGAAGGCACTAATTGAGTACTGTGTACTGTACTTTCCAGCCTTATTTTAGTTCTTGTTCCTGATCTGTCCCATCCTAGATCCAATTATTTAGCTACGCTTCGCTGATGAGGAGCAATAACTCCGAAACACGTGTCCGTAGCTGCATAGTTGTTTTTTTGGGGATATGGCACTAAACCTTATTTTATTTTGACCCCAATAAATCTATATTATTAATAATAATTCTCTGCATTTCCTATTAAAAAACTGTGTTGATTTATGGTGTATCTAATTTAGAACGTGTTATATAAGTTTTGTTATATTTTAGCGACACATTCTTGTGAAAAGTGTGGAAATTGCTATAGATCCAAACGAAGCCTGCTATTACATAAACAAGTTTATTGTGGAAAATCACCCTCAATGGTTTGCAAGGAATGTTCCTATAGAACTTACCACAAAGGAAATTTAAAAAAACATGTACTGAGGAATCATTCCGATGTATTAGCTCTCAACGATTTAGTTTGATTAAACTCTTTTGAATTATAAAGTTTGGTAAATAAAGGTATTACACTGTTTTTAAGTCTGCTTATTTCTGATGGTGAAAACACTAATTCATAAAGTACATGTGTATGTCAGCATCTTTATTAGTGTTTCAACAATAAGTAGGTCAAAATAAAATAAAATTTATAGCAAAAGTTACATCACGATGCTATACCGTCTTAGTGACTGCAAAGCAGATACCAAGAGTTTCGACCTCTAAACTGTATACTGTATATAGTTTAGACCACCAGGCTCGAAGCTATCAGTCACTAAGACATCAGTCATGTCTGACTGGTAGTAGCACTGACCACCAGAGGGATACACGTATCACTCCCTATGTCTATTTTGCTTAGTCTGTTTTAGGCTAGCCTGGTTTGCTATTACTATTTGTGTAGTGGTGAGAGGTATGTGAAACTTCTCATATGGTCCAAATGCTACTATCCGACCGACATCATAGATGTCTTTGTGGCGGATAACGACTTGCGAAGCAAGTACAGAGAACGGCGACCTCTAGCCCAGGTGGACTAAACTACTGTTATTAAATATGATTTGAACGAAACAACTACTCAGCGGGCAAATACCCCGACCTGCATTGGATTATACCTTCAAATCGTGATAGATCGGTAGTCAATATCATTTGTCAATTCCTAACCGTACTGTTCCATAACCTATGGCATACTGAGGAGAACTAATAAGTTTGAAACCGGTCTATGTCTGGTTAGGAATTGACAAATGATATTGGCTACCGATCTATCATGATTTGAAGGTATAATCCAATGCAGGTCGGGGTATTTGCCCACTGAGTAGTTGTTTCGTTCAAATCATATTGAATAACAGTAGTTTAGTCCACCTGGGCTAGAGGTCATCGCTCTTGGTACTTGCTTCGCAAGTCGCTATTCGCCACAGAGACATTTATAATGTCGGTCGGATAGTATCATTTGGACCATATAAGAAGTTTCACATACCTCTCACCACTACTCAATTTACCTTAGTCAGTATATGACTAGCAGATTGGCCACTACCATTTGTCTGTTCCATAACCTATGGCATACTGAGGAGAACTAATAAGTTCGAAACCGGTTTATGTCTGGTTAGGAATTGACAAATGATATTGGCTACCGATCTATCATGAGTTGAAGGTATAATCCAATGCAGGTCGGATATAGCGAGAGGTGTAATGGACAGCAAATTGTCCTTTTTACTTTCTTTTGCCTAATTAGTAATCGTGATTTCTTCGACCACGAGATTGTGATTGCTATATACGTATTGAACTCCCCTGAATCAATTCTGATTATTTTCCGAATGATGTCTGTCGGTTCGTAAGTGTGTGTGTGTGTGTGTGTGTGTGTGTGTGTGTGTGTGTGTGTGTGTGCGTGTGCGTGCGTGCGTGCGTGCGTGGGTACGTGGGTGCGTGGGTGCGTGGGTACGTGGGTGCGTGGGTGCGTGTGCGTATGCGTGTGGGTTTGGGTGTGTGTGGGCGTGCGCATGCGCGTGCTTGTGGATGTGGATATGTGCGTGGATGGGGGTATGATTGTGTGCGAGGAGAATTCCCAAATTTGGCAGTTAAGATTTTCAACAACATTTTAGGTGATACATTAAATTTGGTGAATGTGGTACCACCAGAAGAGGCATAATGAATGAAATAGGAAAAAAAGTTACAATTTCGGGAAACAAAATTAAAAAAATTATTGCATGTCTGGACGAATTTCGACGAATTATGATGAAAAAAAACAACTTTATAAAAAAATCTGTCTGCATGTCTGTAGTATCGCGATAGCAGCCACAGCTTTTGAGATAAAGCTTTCAAATTTGGTACACGTGTTCTAAAAGGCCAAAGACAATGATAAATTCGGGACCCAAACTTTTTTTGTATTTGACTACAAAAAAAAAATATTATTGAAGAAAGAGTATAAACCATGTCTACTATATCAAGCCAATAAAATATATTTCTCTATAACCGAGCGAAAACTGCAACTTTGCGCTTCCAAAAAAGCGCAAAGTTGCACTTTTCCGAGGAGCGAGCGTTTTTTACTTTGTCGCATGCCTAGCGACAAAGTAAACGCTTAGTTACCATGGAAACCATAATAAAGAAACGTCTAATGTATCTGCGACTTTTGACACAAAAGTAAGCATTGAGGGTATTTGACAGATGTCGACAATTTTATGATCAGCGCGTGATGTTAAGATCGTTCTCGTACAATAAAAATAGCAAACAGTTCTACAAAAACATGTGTAGCGCAAATTGATGCATTTTGAAACCTGAACTATCAAATTTGAGGTTATCAATAATTATTAATTTTTACCAAACATTTTTATAAAAAACACCGGTTGTAGAAAAAATCCTATGTGTAATTCGAGCGCAAAGTGACATTGCCGCTCTCGCGAGATAGCCGCGTTCCGCTCCGCTACTCGTCAAACTTCTCACTCAGAGCGACAATATTTCACTTTGCGCTCTTAATACACAAATAGCAATTTCCAAGTATTTAAGTAAAGCTGATGTAAACTGAAATTTTGTATACATTTGACCTTATAAAATTTGGCAGTTTGACATTTGAAATGTCTAATTTAGTTACAAAAATGTCAATGTCGGTAAGAAGAAATTATTAAAATATATGACATCAATTATTATTGACAATATCGAGGGATGCTGAAAATTAATTATTTAAAAATTTTAATGGAACATTTCAAGGTACCCTTTTAAAATTTAATTGTGGTAAGTGAAGAATTAAATAGATTGATTTTTTTAGACCAGGATGATATATACTGGTATAAGAAAGTTATAAGCTGGCCACATCAGATATTTTTAATAAATTATTATATTAGTGCTCTGATTTCACAAATATATTTTTTAAAATAAATTAATATTACGACTAACTTTTGTTCTTAACGTCTTATCTTATTTTCAACAAAAAATTTACTACCAGCAAAAGGGGCAGTTCCAACAAAGTAAATTAATATTCCTAAAATTTGGTAAGTAGGCACAAATTGCATTTTAAACAACTTTTTTAAAAAAACGTTTTCATTTATTGAAAACAATGGTTATGACGATTTTTATAAATTGTCTTACAAAACACCCTGTATTACACTAATTCATCTTGTTTTTGATATATCATAGTTTTACACCAAGTAGTGATTCCAGAAGTGCAATTCCAAAATTCGAGAATTTTTGGTGCACTCCGACGTTTGCAGATAAACTAATTCTGAATAGGGAATACGGTCTAGATTTCGCTGCACACGCACATATACTCTCCTCTCCGATGGAAATTATAGGTTAATCAGGAAGCGGGTCCCAGGATTCACAGAAAATTTCCGGTGTCTAGTTACAATTTCTGTATAAACACTAGTGTTGTTTTAAAAATATGTAATAAATTTTTGTCCAAATTGCTTGTGACTTCTTTTTCCACCCCGTAAGAAAGCACATATTTAAAAAAGGCAATATTTATTTTTAGGATACTGCTGTGACCTTTGTGGAAGATTGTACACGAAGAAGCTCTCATTGTATTACCACAAGCGGATATATTGCGGGAAGACCCCTGATTATATCTGTCAAGTTACTGGTTGTTTGTATAAGACTTTCACGAGAACAACATTGAGACGACATTGCATGTCAAAGCATGAACTTTCTATTTAACTGTAGATTATATTTTTATTTCGTCAAGGTTGCTAATATGTTCCTCAGCTCTGTTTATTCACCTTATAAATTATTTTTGCTGAATTTTTCATTGAATGCTTCTTGTTGTATGTTGACTAGTAAGCTGTAAAACTTGTAACTTACTAACAGTGGTTTGTAATATATATTTTTAAATCAAACGTCATTGTGAATTTGTATACAGTTCGGTTCAATAGAACACGGAACACAAAAACTGTTTATTGGTCATTAAGTCCTTTGCGCCCCATTTATGTGGAAAGTGTGGAAATTGTCACAAATCTAAAGTCTGGAGCATAAAAAGTTCATTATGGATAACCACCTTTAGTGACTTACCACAATCGCTCGTAAAGAACTTATCACCAAAGAATTGCAAAATCACATATTAAGAAATATGTGAATCATTATGTCTTTATGAACTACGATAGTGTTAGGAGACCGATTGCGTTTCCGTTAGAAGGATTATTATTTCATTGAGCTATTTATTCCGATTAAATTATCAAACTTTGAATATGAATTAAGAGATCAACTAATAATATAGAGATTGTCTCCTTGGACTCGTAAATCAAACACTGTAGATTCAAAACGTTATGTGTGGTTGCTTGAGCCGGATAATCAGTAAGCAATCTAATATTAGAAAGAATTATTTTGTTCAAAATCATTGAAATATACCTCTCCTGATGTTTCCAATATGAGTGCAGTCACATCCACACTCCCATGAAATTAATGTGACACTGTTTATAGTTATGTAATATAACGGATGTCAAATTATAACACATCCTTGCAGTACAACATATTTTTTAAACAATTACTTTCTCGGTCGTTTGCCACGATGGTTATTGAATTATAATAATGATAATTCTATATAATAATAATATATATAATGTTTGCGTATATTTTTGCATCTCCTACTAAAAGAATGTCCGGTCTAAGAAATGCACCATTCGACCCATTTCTCTTGAGAGCAATGCGTACTAAATGATTGCATTCCTGTATAAGATTACATTCCCACAACCGTATCCTTTTAGTAGGAGAAGTATGCATACCTATCAATCTATATTCAAGTTATATGACAGCTTTTGTGGCAGCATGACCATTCACATGATACTGGAATTATTCATGCAATAGTACTAATAATCTTCATTTTTAGGCCTTTATTTTTGCAATAAATGTGGAAAACCATATAGAAGAAGAGATTCGTTGAAATGCCATATTCGAAGAGATTGTGGGGTCGAAAGAAGCTACACTTGTAATTATGGCAAATGCAAGTTCAATGAAAGAAACTACACCCCATATAATTTTAGAAAACATATTTATAAAGTTCACCCACAGGAATATCATAAATATAAAGATATAGCGTATTAAATACAATATTTAATATCAATCCTGTTTGTTTCATTATTAAAATAAACAAAATAAGTGCTTTAAATCAGTCCATTCACAGACACATACTGTTTTGTATTATGTAAATATGATGTGAGGAGTTCTATAAGATTCTCATGAAATCCATATTCATTTTTGAGTTTGCAGAGTAGAAAATTATGTGACAACGAGTCAAATGCCTTTTGAGAGTCAGTATAAACTACATCCACCTGACTTCCTTCATGTATTTCTTGGGATATAAACTGAGTAATATTAATTAGGTTACTAGCAGTTGACCTATGCCTCATAAAGCTATGCCGGTGTATGGATATGCTATTGCTGACTGATCTATAGATATCGTTATAGATAATAGATTCATAAAGCTTTGCTGGCACTGATAGTATAGCAATAGGCCTATAATTTTTAATGTCTGTTTTGTCATCTTTCTTGTGTACTGGGCAAAGACGACCTTCTTTCCAAATATCGGGAAATACACTGGTTTTTAAACTTAGGTTAAACAAGTAATGAAGCGGGTACACAAGAAAGTCAATACAACCCTTAACGATGTAAGAAGGTAGCCTGTCGGGTCCAACTGCTTTGTTTGACTTTAGTCTTTTTATAGCATCACGTATCTCATTTTCTGTAATAGAGTTTATAACTATTTCATCCATGTGCGGTTTTAGTTTTATGTGTGAGTCATCTCCATTATATACACTATTAAAGTGACTGGCAAATGCATCTGCAATTGTCTCTCCATTCTTACATTCCAGGTTTTGTAGGTGCATAGTGTTTAGGATGGAGACTGACCCTTTTTTGTCCTTCATAAATTGCCAGAATGTCCTTGAGTCATCGCTAATATCGTTTTGAATTTTATTTATGTACTGTTTGTATGCTTGGTCAATATCATTTTTTAGTTTTGCTCGTAGATTACTGTACTCATTTCTTAAATCGGTTGACTGAGAAAAGTTACACTTTTTACGAATTTTGTCCTTTTTTCTGAGATCCTTTATGATTTGATTATTGAACCAAACTGGATATTTCTTGGAAGTTTTTGTTTTTGGAATACATTTATCAAATATATTGAAATATATCAACGGCCTCATTTACATCAGAAAACCTTTCGATATCAGTCCAATCCGTATTTCTAAATAGATCATACAATTGATCAAAATTTGCCTTTTTATAGTTATAAGTAGATTTAGACGGAGACGACAATTGCGTTAATTTTTTTATTACTAATGAGATCTCTATATACAAAGTTGGATGATGTGCATCCTCATCTACTAAACAAAATGGGCTACGTTTGACTGTACAATTTTGATTCGATAACACCAGATATAATATACGGTCTAGATAACTTGTTGTTGTATAATATTGCCAACAGTCAAAAAAGTTTTGAAAGTTTACAAGTTCTGTAACATACTGATCATTTCTGTTATAGTACTGATTCAGTTTGGAGATATTAAAATCTTCCATGATTAGGAAATTGTTATCATAGATAAATGCTGTATTTTCCGAAGAATTAAAAAGGTTACTTACAGAGTCTATGTTACATGCAGGATCAATATGTACTAGAATAACATATAATGCATTAGATTCAGATGTATTTACTTTTACACAAACCGTATCGATAAATCGATTACTGAAGTCCGTATGTATTTGCTCCACACTATATATATATTTCACAGCAAGAACTACTCCCCCACCTTTAGCTTTTCCACTTATTTCACTACATCTATCCTTTCTGAACACCAAAAAAGTCACTGGAAAATACCTCATTGTCATGTACACCTCCATTTAGCCAACTTTCTGTTATTGCTATAATGTCATATTCATTTAAAGTAGCACTAATATTGTTGAACAATGTGGAAGTCTTCGCATTAAGGCCCCTTACATTTTGGTAAACTATTGATAAATTGCTCCGAGACGCCTCTTCAGGTACGTATTTATGAGCTATTTAGGGCCAAAATCTACAACAAAATTCCTATTGAAATTAGACATATAGATAAATATCAGATTTTCTCTAAACAAATTAAAACATTTGTATTGGAAAATAAAAAAGAATTTTCTGAAATTTTTAAGTAAATTTACTGATGAGTTAAATGTGCGTCTATGTAAGATGTTGCATTATAACTAAATAACTAAAAATAAACTATAAGTTTTGAAATAAACACACTGTATAATTTTAGAGGAATGCCAGAAATACACCAACTAACAAAATTATTTTTAGGTCCTTTTCGTTGCAGTAGATGCGGAAAAGGATATAGAAAACAAGATTCATTGTATTGTCATATCCATCGAGACTGTGGCGTTGAAAGGAGCTACACTTGCCCTTATGGAAAATGCATCTTTTTGAATAGGAAATACACCCCATATAATTTTAAAAAAACACCTTTATAAAATACACCCGAAGGAATATCAGATATACAAGAAAAAATATGTAAAATGGTATTTTAGTTTACATGGACAATCGTTTCATTTAATGTAATGTGTACAAAATTAAAGAATTTATTTCACTATTCACTGTTTTCATTCATCATAAACCGCTCCTTTTAAAGTTGGAGTATTTTTTGTTTTGACGAACCATAACGAGAAGACTAGGCTTCCTATTGTAAGTACACAGATAGAACCACAAAGGGTCGAGCCATTAATACTCGTAATTTACGTTTGACTGCTGGCAGCGGAGCGTGATCCACAGTCACAAGGCGATGTGCACGATTCACTATTTCAAATTTCAATGTAATTTCGCTTCGAACCTCCAACACGAGCGCCAGAAATAAAGATGACTTCTGCAGACAATAAATGTACATTCTAAAAAATAATAGAAGTGTACCAGTTGCAAGAGAGGAAACAATTATAAATGGCATAACCAACATCATACAATGAGACGAATAAAAGAATTATTTGCAGCGACATTTGAAGACAGACTTACATCTTCTGTATTTACATTGCATAAAATAATTAAAAATTTTGAGCAACATGGCTGTGTACTTCTCTCCCAACACAAGAGGCCACCTGCCGTCGACGGTAACAGTGAAATGCTAGAAATCATGCTTCGCGTGACATTTTTCAGTAGACAAATTGCTGCGGCAGTACTACAACAGTCAGACGAATTCTGAAAAAAAAATGGATGCCATTCCTACAAAGTAAAAAAAAATATGAAGTTCGTCCCACGGATAATATCTGACGAATGAGATTTTGCGAAATAGTAATGGAAATGATGAAACAAATAACCGAAGATGAAAATTTTACTTGAACTGTAGTGTTCACTGAGGAATCTATGGCTGTCCGGCCCATAATTACGGTTTAGTTCAAGAATATTTGAACAATACTTTTCCAAACCATCTAATAACGGAACGGGGGACCAGTCTGTGGTCAGCTAAGTTGTCAGATCTCACACCAACAATTTATGTTTGTGGGAGTTAATCAGCGAGTTATGGCTTCGAAAATAGGTTTAATACTTTGGAAGAGTTGCTAGTAAAAATCTGGAAGGTTTTCACAATATTACGCCTAACATTATATCAAACATCAGGAATGGCTTATAGCAGATTGGGATATTGCTTTGCTTTGCTCGTGAAGAGGGACTTTTTCATTTGATTGATTTTTACTTTCTTGGACCTAATATAAGGATGCATATTAATCGTGATTTTTTCTCCACCTCGAGATTATGAATCATTCTGAATCCTTTCCGAATGATGTCTGTCTGTACGTGTGTGTGTGTATGTGTGTATGTGCGATAACTCAAAAAATACTAATGGGAGACTCTCCAAATTTGGCAGTTAAGATTGTCAACAACATTTTAGGTGACACATTAACTTTAGTGAATGTGGTACCACCAGAAGAGACATAATGAATGAAAGAAGAAAAAAGGTACAATTTCGGAAAAAAAAGAAAAAATTGTTATTGCATTTCAGGACGAATCTCGACGAATTACAATGAAAAAAAAAACAAAACTTTATGAAAAAATTTTGTCCGCATGTCTGTAGCATGGCGACAGCAGCCACAGTTTTTAAGATAAAGTTTTCAAATTTGGTACACTTGTTCTAAAGGCCAAAGACAATGAAAAATTCGGTGATGAGCAAAATTGACCTTCTGAAAGGGGGTTTATGGGACCCAAACTTTTTTGTATTTGACTTTACAAAAAAATATATTCTTGATGAAAGATTATAAATCATGTCTACTATATCAAGCGAATGAAATATATTTTCCAAGTACTTTAATAAAGCTGATGTAAACTGAAATATTTTACACATTTGGTCTCATAAAATGGTATTAGAATAAATTTAACAGTCTGACATTTGAAAGGTCTAATTTAGTTACAAAAATGTCAATGTCAATAAAAAAAAATTATTAAAATATATGACATGAATTATTATTGACAGTATCGAATGACGCAGATAATTAATTATTTAAAAATATTAATGAAATATTTCAAGGTACGTTATTAAAATTTAGTTGAGGTAAGTGAAGAATTATATAGAATTATTTTTTTAGATTCAGATATACTGGTGTAAGAAAGTTATGTGCTGGCCACATCAGATATTTTACTTTTTTATACCTATTATAAGGAAGTGTAATAATCGTGATTTTTTTCGACCTCGAGATTTTGATTGATTTATACGTTTTGACCCTCCTGAATTCATTCTGACTTTTCCGAATGATGTTTGGCGGTGCGTGTGTGCGTGTGTACGTATGTGTGCGTGTGTGCGTGTGTGCTTGTGTGTGGTGTATCAGCGATAACTTTTGGTCTCGACAAATTATAATGAAAAAAATGTAACTTTACAGAAAAAATCCGTCAACATGTCTGTAGTATCGCGATAGCAGCCACCGTTTTTGAGATAAAGCTTTAAAATTTGGTACACATGTTCTAAAGGCGAAAGACAATAATAAATTCGGTGATGAACAAAATTGGCCAGCTGAAAGGGGGTCCACGGGACCCAAACTTTTTTTGTATTTGCCTTCACAAAAAATATATTCTTAATGAAAGATTATAAATCATGTCTACTATATCAAGCCAATAAAATTTATTTTCCAAGTACAATAAAGCTGATGTAAACTGAAATATTTTACACATTGGGCTTCGTAAAATGGGGTTAGGATAAATTTAACAGTTTGACATTTGAAAGGTCTATATTTAGTTACAAAAATGTCAATGTCAATAAGAAAGTACTAAAATATATGACATAAATTATTATTGACAGTATCGAATGACGCTGATCATTAATTATTTAAAAATTTTAATGAAACATTTCAAGGTACGCTATTAAAATTTAATTGAGGTAAGTGAAGAATTAAATAGAATGATTTTTTTAGATCAGGATGATGTATACTGGTATAAGAAAGTTATATGCTGGCCACATCAGATATTTTTTTCTTTCTGGAGATGCCATTATTTTTGAGAAAGTATTTTATGTTATGTTTGTAGAATAATTTTTTATTTCGAAAAAATTTGTAAAATTTACACTATTTAGGTCTGAATTTTCTCATTTCAATATTTAACACTATCTAAGATGAAAATATTGAAATAGAAAATTTCTCCAAGAAGACTTAAGTATATAAATATTCTAGATGAAAGAGCTGGAGACCCACCGCACAGCTGATGCGATACTGCAATCTAGTTGGCTTTGCACGTTATTATATATTACAGTCAAGTGGTTCGGTAATTCTCGGGTGTGTAATACACCGGCGCGGCGGCAAATATTCAACGGATAAAAGAAATTGCGCATACTAATGACCGTGTTCACCTCTTCGTGGCTTTTTCTGTGTTGTTTTCAAAAATAAGTGTTCCCTGAAATATTCAAGTTACCGGGGATGTTAACAAACTAACACTTTGTTTTTATTTCAGCCCTGGTTGTGTGCAATAGATGCAACAAAGTGTATTCGAAAGAAAGTTCTCTGTATTACCATCAACTCAGATATTGTGGAAAACAACCAACGAATATATGTCCATACAGGAATTGTCAGTACAAATCCCATATCAAATCTAATTTGAAGCGGCACTGTATAACGCGTCACAACATGATTTTTTAATTATGGCAAATATTCACCTTTATTCAGAGTAGTGAGTTTATTGTTTAATGTACAGTTTTGGCATTTTTAAATGAGCGAAGCGCGCTCTGATATCCATGTGTGCTATCGATGACGGAGCAAACTTATTGGAACAGCTTAGCTCAAAGAGTAAGAAAATGATATATCATTTTAATGTCACTATCCAGTTTCAATAATAAACTTAGTCATATTAGTCATATCTCCAGTAGTAACATATGGATATCAGCGCTCTCCGAAATGGGAGCCGCCAGGGAGGGGCAGTTTATTTTAATACCAATAATTTGGTGTAAGTAATGCGGATGGACTTTTTAAGTGTTTTATAGTGTATTTTTGTTTTTATACATTACGCCACAATGTAGATAGTGTAAATAAAAAGTGCGTTGAAAAATTTTTTGTATTTTTTGAGGTTTATTTTAGTTTTATTAACTAGGATCAATACTTGTAATTATTTTTTAGAATTTGTTTTTTTGTTTTTGTTTTTCAATGAAAAGATTCATAAAAAAATGCATAATATTTTCCCCTCCCTGAATAATTTTCTAGCGTCGCCCATGTCCTCTGATCATTTAAAAGCGACGAGGCTGCACCCACAATTTGTTTTCATTATATTAATATCATTAAGCGACAATTTTAACTCGGTGCAAAATCCATGTCTACGATTGTGATGAAAATATTTGCACGATCATAGTCAATGATACTGACCGTGTTTAAAGTTAAACCATTATGTGGGAAATGTTAAACTAGAAATGTCGAAGTCTCATTTGAAAATCTTTCGACCTAAGGCAAATGTCATTTTGAGTAAAAATGATAATTTATATCAGCCATTCCAAACTGAACATGGCATCCCCTACTTTGTGTACTATAAAATAGCAATATTTAGGGACCAGAAAAATTGGACTTGCGCCTATGGCAATAAAGAAGGACATTTTGAACGTTTTGAAAAATGTAGGTAATGCGTGATCACGAAGCCATTCATGGTGTTTTGCATTTAATTATAAGAAATTCCACGTGTAGGTTCAAATTCGGCAGAATTTATAGTAGAATCAACTATAATAGATTGTATCAATTATGTCAAGAGATAAATTGGGAATGTTTATTAAATTTGCCAGATTCATTCAACTTGTTTCATAAAACCTTAGTTAATAATAATAATAATAATATTTATTTATTTGCCCAACAGAAAAACCACTTACAGGACAAAATGTATGAAATACAATAAAAAAAATTAGATTATAAGGATACATAGTAGACTTAACTTAAACAAAGTAATACATATAACTATAATAATATAGCACTGGATGGTGACAATAATATAATGATGACAGCAGTTTAGATAAACATAATTGGTATTCAATAAAGTAGGTAACATAACAATAATGGCGGGATAGTTGAGGTATGGATGAAAGTATCTATGAATGGTTTCTTTTAAGGATAGAGCTGAACAGAGATTAATATCGCACAGATCAGATTCAGAGTTAAAATTATGTGACATAACGTAAATAGGCGACTTTTTAATGACATTGGTTCTTGTATTAGGTGTGTAAAAAGTGATATTTTGTCTGGAATTGAAAGTTGGCACTCTAAAATTAAGGAGTTCAAGAAGTGGTGAGCAGTCAATTTTATTATGATGCAGATTGTGGAGAAAAATTAAACTGTTCATAATCCGTCGAGTCTTTAATGATGACATCTCGAATCTGGATAAAAGTAATTCGTGGTTGAAGCCTTGAATCCTGGTCAAGGCTACACGATCATTTTTATAAGCTAAGAATTTTAAAAATTTTCTTTGGATAGATTCGAGATATGTTGAATAGTTCTCATAAATTGGGTACCAAATTAGAGATCCATACTCCAATTTGGAACGTACAAGTGAATAATAAAGAACTTTCAACGCAGCGTCGTTAGTGAAAGATTTACAATTTATGATAATGAAACCTAAAGTTTTTGAGGATGATAGTCCTATATTGTTTATGTGTTCGGCAAAAGATAATTTATTATCAAACAGTATGCCTAAATCTTTTGTTGAATTTTGGCTATCTAACACTTGGTCGTTTAGAGAATACTCAAATAAAATTGGCTTGTTCTTTCGCGAGTAGCTTACGACTTTACACTTAGATACATTTAGATTAAGTTTGGAAGTAGTACACCATTCTATAAGCAAGTTAACCTGAGATTGTAAGAATAAGCAATCCTATATTGTGTTAATCTTAACATATATTTTTAGATCGTCTGCAAACAGGAGCTTATCAGAGTCAATCACTTTAGTGACATCATCAATAAAAGAGAAGAATGCCTTCAACACTGCTTTCCCAATCCAGAAAATAAAAAATAAAAAAACAACCGTGGATCACTCAAGGGATTAAAATCTCTGAAAAAAATTTACGTTCGCGATAACTTTAGTAAATATCGAAGTGTGTATAGAAGGGTTATACAAATTGCAATAGAAAGTTACTACAAAAACAAACTCACGGCGGAATCAAATAAATAAAAAGAGAGCTGGGCCATCATTATTAATTTGAGAGGGAAGAATAACTAAGCTCCTCTACAATTTAATCTTGACCTCAATGATACAAATAATTACTACTGTAGTATCGGAAAAGAGTTGACCAATAGTATTGTTGCGCCCAATGATCCAAAAGAATACTTACGGACCATTAATATTTCCAGTAGCTTGAATTTAGCCACCACCAATATTGAAGAACTAAAAGTAACTATTAAGGAAATTAAAAATAAAAAGTTCGGGAGTGGACAAATTATCGGAAAAATCTTTGAAAACTTACCTGATAGAACTCTAAACGTATAAGTCCACCTAATAACCCACTCTTTCAACACCGGTGTATTTCCCCTTTCGTTAAAAACAATTGTAATCCCACTTCACAAGGGCGGCGGTACTGATGACCCCTCAAAATTTAGACCTATATCACTATTATGTACCCTTTCAAAGATTATTGAAAAACTTGTTAAGAAACGATTGCATGAGTTCCTTAGTATCCATAAAATACTAAACAGTAATCAATTCGGCTTCCAAAGCAATAAATGTACTGGTGATTCTATTTTTGACTTTTTAGCTGAAGTTTACACAAACAAAAATGAGGGTGAGGCAGTTGCAGTTGTGTTTTGTGATTTGTCCAAAGCTTTTGACTGTGTGAACCATGATATATTGCTTGGGAAACTTCGGTGGGTACGGAATTTTGGGTACGTCTCTCTGGTTTCAATCGCATCTTAGTGATCGCAAACAGAGAGTATAATGACTAAAGAACTACTCTGATGAAGTCAACATAAGTTGCGGAGTTCCGCAGAGATCCGAGCTTGGCCCAGTTCTCTTTTTACTGTATATTAACGACCTTGCATCTATAAATATAACTGGTCGTTTCACTTTCTTTGCCGATGATACAACGATTTTATGGCACAATAAAATTTAGAGATGTTACATAAAATGATATGCTCCGACATACACTTGGTAAAAAAATGGTACGATTCAAACCTACTTGCACTTAATGTAACCAAAACAAATATAGTAACTTTGGGATGCAATTTAGAGTACATTTCCTTAGGAAGTAACAAACTGGAAACTATAACTCATGTAAAGTTTCTAGGAATGCATATTGATATCAATTTCTACGTTTTCGTTATCAACAATAGGCTTCCGCTTTAGAATTCTTGCCTTGAGAGATCCATAGTTTTTAAAATTATCTAGTATGCCTTTTACAGTGTTTGGTGACGGTTTCCGTTTTTGTGGATATCTAGTAACAAATGTACTACAAGTTCTTGATATTACTTTATCACATTCTCCATAAATAATAAACAAATTCAAAAAGTCTTCGTGGATGTAATTTAAACGCGTTGGCATTTTTTGACATACGAGAATGACCGACATTATTGATTGTTTCTAATCATGGCTAATTTGATAACATTTTTTACTAAAAATTCTTAAATTTCTAAGAAAATCGCAAATATTTCAAAAAGTTGTAACTTAAACCCTATAATGCTTACATCAGAAAAAAAGGAGTTTAATTATACATATGTTGATGTATAAAAAATACAGGGTGTGTCTTATGATTTAAGCAAGTTTTCGCGGTCTGAAGTTTACAAAGTGTAACGTCAAAAATGGAACACTTGTTATATTATTATTGAATTTCCTTAAACTGTAGAGCGTAGCTCACCTTATGGTCTTTCTACATGCCAAAAATCAAATGAGTATCTTTTACACGAAGAAAGTTATAAAGGTTATCGTAAACCATTACACCTATCAATATTTTTCTAAAATGTCAAATATGTTTGTAATTTAATAACTTAAACAATTATTATTGTTTGTATTTTACAGCTTAGATTATTCCTTTGAACAGTAAAGTATATTTCTATCTATCTATCTATCTAATGAAACCTCAATATTATTAAAGACGGTTGAATGTGCGAATTCCAGTGGCGCGCCGCGCCGGTTTACTGTGGCCATTTAATGTAAGTAAAACTAATTACAAGGACTTACCTCTTATATTTTGTCCATGAATGACTGTTTGTGGTTCTCAGCATATACTTGCATTATTAATAATGTTTCTATAGTATCTTCTAAAAAATATCTACGCTTTTCTGCAAATGTCGACGTGTGTCTTGAAAATTAACGTTCTACATCGAAAGATGTAATATTTGCATATGCAAAATATTGTTGAGAGTTAGTAGCACTTCCACCACTTAAGCACTCTTTAAGGTCACGCAGTTTTTTAATATCGAGATTTTTACTTAACACGCTTTAAAGCGTGGCAATACGAACGCTAGAATCATCTGTTAACATCTGTAATGCCAAAAATACTTTGTACACTATTTCCAAAGACTGAGATAAGGATAAACTAGATACTTTGAAATTTTTCTGTAGCATCTGTGATTAATGTACTATAATTTTTATTTATTGTGTCCAAATTTTGTTTGACTTATGTGCATTGTTAAATTTCCGCTGAGTTTCCTTCGTAGTGTTAAAGTCTTGAGGTTGAATGTGATTACAGATTTAACTTGTTCGAAATATTTATTATAATAAAACGCCGCTTGCAACCATGTTCCCCATTATTGTTTCCTAATCTTTTACTGGTTAGTAAATATGAGTCAGTGTTGCCACCTGAGTATAACAAACCGTCGCACGCGCAAGCATGAAATATCCCATATTTTCTTTAAAAATCCCGCCAAGTTTAAATTGTGTTTCAATTAATTTGAATTAGGTAGTAAAATATAATATGAAACAAAAATTAGTTAGTAAAATATAGAAAATTTCAGACGTTATTCAGACACTGAAAATCTCCCGAGGCCTATTAATAACCACGGGCCACATACATTTTCGGGGAAGAACATAATAGAGTATCTGCGGCATATGACCTTATGGGTGTGGTTAACTTGCTTGGAGACAAAATAAGAAGAAGCCGTAACCTCAAAAATGATATTTAGTGACCTTATAGTTTGGTGATTGGTTGTAATATTTTATTGTGAACGTATTCCTGTGTTTGATGTCAGAAAATTTGGTATTGATCATGTATAGTGATTATTATTACACGCCAATTGATTTATGATTATCAGAGACTGATGGAATTATATAAAAACTGACACCGCCTCTTGCCACGTTATTTTCACAACCCACCACAGAACAGAAACTTTACATTTTAATTAAAAATGTAAGGAGATAAAAAATTAAAGTTATTAAATAAACACGATGGTATTTTTATATTAATTATGAGGAACTGAAGTGTGGTTATGGTTTGTTATTTGTTTATCCTCCAAGCAGACTCTGAAAAACGTGTCGTCATATGCAGATGTTCTATTTTATACGTATAACATTAGGTTCAAGTTCATCACATTTTCACTAGATCTAAATGGCACCCAAATAAATATTTGTTGATTCTCTTTATGTCCACAAAATGGTGGGGAAGATCAATTAAATAATACAAAAGCGGCGATCAATAACAAAAGAAATATTATTTAATTCATTTGTTGTAGTTTTCAAAAATCCCTCAAAATTACGTGAATATCTCTTTGTCCCTTGTGGCCCTCAAAAATCCCTTGAATCGGGATATATCCCTCAAGGTGGCAACACTGATATGAGTTTGTCGGCCCATTTGGATTTAAAATTCGAATTAACATATTGCCTCCTTGTTATTTCTTGCATTAGAGGTTTCATTCACAGTTAGCCATACTTGTTTATCACGTATTTCATTCTTTATATTATTCACACATTTTCTTTAATGAGTAATAAGTGTATTCCCCTGGTGGTCAGTGCTACTACCCGTCAGACATTACTAATGTCTTAGTGACTGATAGCGGCCTGCAAAGCAGGTACCAAGAGCTGCGACCTCTAACCTTGATGGGCTAAAACTATATACTGAATAAGATTTACATGAAACAACTACTCATCGGACAAAAACCGCGACCTGCATTGAATTAAACCTGCAAATGTTTGGTAGCCAAGATCAGTTGTCAATTCCGCTATCAGTCACTAAGACATTAATAATGTCTGACGGGTAGTGGCACTGACCACCAGAGGGACACACTTATCACTCACTATGTCTGTCTTGCTTAGTCTGCTTTAGGCTAGCCTGGTTTGCTATTATTATTTGTCTTTTCCATCACTTGTGGCATACTGACGAGGACATAACAAGATCTAAACCGGTCTATGTCTAGTGAGGAATTGGCAAATGATCTTAGCTACCAAACAAGATTTGCAGGTTTAATTCAATGCAGGTCGGAGCTTTAGTCCGCTGAGTAGTTGTTTCCTGTAAATTTTATTCAGTACTTACTGACTGTGTCGTAGGTAATAGTCACTCAGAATTATATTTTTTCCAGAATGGACGAAAATATTCTTTCTATAATACCCACTGTGGAATAACACACGCAGTTAACAGGAAGGTTAAGTCGAAAATAAACACCCAGTATGGATATTTTAGTTTACTATTCTGTATATAATTCACGATATACCGCATACAGTCATGTGTACTCCACCTATTCCAATAGTTTCTGGCAAACAATTATTGTAATACTCTTCCGATATAGGTACCTATTTTAAATCGTTAAATTTAGATATAAATTTATTTATACGCATTGAGAGAGGTATAGTATATCCAAAGTCAGTTGAAACGTTATAAAAACACCGACAAAGAAATTTAAACGCCCGACAAAGGGATTTACTCATTTAAGAGGGCTAATCGAACCAGTGTTTGTAAGGTAATTTTTCAAAATTTATTTCTTCCATACGGTTTGGTCAAATTACACCAAATTTGGAGGATCAGTAGTTGAAAGTGTACTAGAGGATACATGTATATCTATTTTAATTAATTTTCACTTTATGTAGGGAAAATTTATACTGTAAATATAAGTGAAATTTGAACGTGATTAGCTCCTGAATTATGATATTAATCGGTAAAATTCGAGGTAAAATCCATACATGTCGTCTAGAATGAATCTTCACAATTATGCTCAGCAAGTTTCAAACTTTTATTCCGTACTATTTGGTTAAAAAGAATTTTCTAAATAAGTATCTTTGTCACTACAAATGGAGCAAGGAAGTGTTACCTCTATCGGGAATCGCACCTCAATGAAGTCGGTGAATAAAACGTACAATGAAGGTGTAGTCAAGAGCAAAATTATTCAGCGGCGCATGTATAAAAACTTTCTAGAGAGTGACACAGCTATCCGAAGCTTTTTTCCCGACTAGGCCCCTTAATGGATAAAATCCTTTGTCGGCGTTTTTATAGTGTTTCAACTGACTTTGGAAATACTATAAAGTCATCTTATTTTTCAAAAAACAAACTATATGCTTGGAGAAAATGAGCTGATGTAATGTGTTTACGTAAGCCTGCATTACCGCGAGTTCTTGTGTATGTGTACCAATTTATTTTTTTTTATGTTAAAAGATCGCGATTTCATATTTTCACTTCAAAATGTTGTACACATGGTAGGGGGCGCCATTTTTCTACTAAATTTTCAAGTTGGGGTAGCTGTAGGAGAAGGGGTGGAAATAACATTTTTTAACAATGTATTTTAACGTCCCTTCGATAAGTAAATCGTCGTGTTTTTACTCAAAATGATATTTGCTTTATTCGGGAAATATTCAAAGTAGCTAGTTTTGAAATGAAAGTACTGTACTATAATTTGTGTTAGTACCATAAGATAATTTAAAAAATGTTTAAAATTTTCATGATTCCGAAATTTTTTGCATTTTCGTAACCTGTTATCTAAATTTTATTGTACATTTTAAAGATTTAAAATTTTTGTATGGACTATTAAATATAAAACATAAATACAAACAAATTTGTTTAATTTTACTCTCCCACTGTAGGCGCTGTGTTTTCTTGAAGCTAAATTATAGCAAAGGGAACTCCGGGCAATATATTAACTTCAGAAAACAAAATACTGTTGTTCATAAATATATTTTGCTGTGAGTGAGATACTAAATGTAAACGGTAAGATAGATAACAGTCTATCAGAAACAAAAGTAATACTACATATCCGTCGCTGTCAAGTCAAAACCTGCTATGTAGAGATTTTGCAGTTTTTGTGATATGGGCGCTAGAGTGGGAGTGAAAAATAATATTAACTGAAAATTTTTTGTTAATTATTATTTACTAACTTTTACAAATCTTATCACAGATAAGTATAACATATATCTTTTTAAACAATTATTTTCCCGGCTATTTGCCAAAACGCTGAAACTTGGATTATAAAAAAGATAATATGCACATTATGTTCAATACAACTGACTCAATAATGTTATTTTTAATTTCAACTATTCTGTCTAGTAAAACCAAAAATAAATAAAACACAAGGTACTCACCAGTTGACACTCACTTTAAAAAACTTTAAAATATCTACCGACACGTGTTTCTGCTTGCCATAGCGTCATCAGGGTAGCCAGCACATTTAAAGAATCCAAAGTAAGGAAACTTGTAAACCTCAATGTAATAAACATTAATGGTTTCAGAGAACAGGATAATTGAAATTATATAGTGGAAATGCCCCTTAGGGACGAATGAAATAATTTAAAAACAAATTAAGTTCCTCTTCTTGGTAAAAGTTAAAATATAGAGTGGAATGAAAAATAATATTAACTGAAAATTTTTTGCTAATTATTATTTACTAACTTTTACAAATCTTATCACAGATAAGTATAACATATAGTACACATAAGTAAATAATAATTAACAAAAAATTGTCAGTTAATATTATTTTTCATTCCACTCTATATTTTAACTTTTATCAAGAAGAGGAACTTAATTTGTTTTTAAATTATTTCATTGACCCTAAGGGGTATTTCCGCTATATAATTTCAATTATTCTGTTCTCTGAAGCCATTAATGTTTATTACATTAAGGTTTACAAGTTTCCTTACTTTGGATTCTTTAAATGTGCTGGCTAAATTCTGATGACGCTATGGCAAGCAGAAACACGTGTCGGTAGATATTTTAAAGTTTTTTAAAGTGAGTGTCAACTGGTGAGTACCTTGTGTTTTATTTATTTTTGGTTTTACTAGACTGAATGTTTGAAATTAAAAATAACATTATTGAGTCAGTTGTACTGAACATAATGTGCATATTATCTTTTTTGTAATCCAAGTTTCAGCGTTTTGGCAAATAGCGGGGAAAATAATTGTTTAAAAAGATATATGTTGTACTTATCTGTGATAAGATTTGTAAAAGTTAGTAAATAATAATTAACAAAAAATATTCAGTTAATATTATTTTTCATTCCACTCTATATTTTAACTTTTATCAAGAAGAGGAACTTAATTTGTTTTTAAAATATGGGCGCTACCTTACATCTCTACCCTTTCTGCGTGCTATAATAAAACAAGCTGGTAGATATAACTCCAATATGGTTTTTCGTATCACCTGTAAAATTTGATAACTTCCATAGTAGTTTTTGACTTGATAACGACGGTATTATAAATTATAACATATTCCGATCTATCCATAACAACTATTGGTATAATAATACAGAAACAAATATACATATGGTTGCAACTCTCGCCGTGCTTAAACTAATTATAGAAGATTTCCTGTGTACTTATATAAAATTGAAATGGCACATAGCCCACTTATTGTAGCAATGCTATTGACTGGTGATCTAAATCACATATTTTCAATTGTAGTTACATAAAACCAGACATTATGGTGTTGTTGTAAGAATTACGCAAAGAGAGGCTTCAAAGATCCATGTAGCTACCGCTAATTCAGAGCTCAAATAATGGTAAACCATACCCAGCAGTGGAAATATGGGAGCGCCCGGGTGAGCCCGGGCCCAACCTAAAAATCTGTGACCCAACCTTGGTGCTCACCTGTTAGTCAAGAAAAATACATTTACAATTTTTCCACATATAGGCCAAGAAAAGTTATTACCACCTCTTGTAACCGAAGAAAAGGGGAATTCAACTTTTTCTGTTTGATTTCCAGGCCTAACCTGACTCACTGAAAAAAAATTGCAAAGTAGCAGGCGCACTGCGATAGCGGCAGGTTGTCCAGCGGCTGGCTGGCGGCTTATATATGTAAGTTATGCCACATCTTACGATTGGAATATGGAATCCACGCCATATTTTAAGATAAACTATCAGACTAACTGAAGAAGTTTTGCAAAAAAAATTACGATTGAAATTCGTGAAAATAAATTTATATTTGTTATCACATTTATTGGCCCAACGGAGATACTTGTTGCCCACCAGACGGCCCACATTTAAATTTGTGCTAGTTCCACCATTGTCGAAAGGATTTTTTTGACCCCTGGGACCCTTTGCAAGTTGATGAAAATTTGCAGGTGTGATACTAACGAAATTTTTTACCTTCGATCAAATCCAAATTATGGATTGTGATTGTGAAGTTACAATATTTTAAATATATATAAAAGGATGTTTTAACTAACCGCTGGGACCTTTTGCCAGTCAATGATAATTTACAAGTGTATTACTAACGAGTTTGTTTACCGTCCGTGAAAACAAATTTGGATAAATAGCTGATTTGGAAGCTACAATTTTTTAATCAAGCTATCTCCGTCATTGACCTTATCACTTAACAACATTATTTTGAAAAATAATTGATCCTAAAATTTAGATAGCGAAATTCGCTTTCCTTTTGTCTGTTCCTTTGTTAAGTTTATACCTATCTTACCGTGATATTCCATATTTGTGTATTATTTATAGTAGAGTTCACCAGCCATCAAATTGTGATTTCTAATTGCACGAGGTTAAAAGCTAAAACCCGTTTTAAATTATTTTTTACCCTTTGGGAGTTCAAAATTCATTGGTCGTCAAAATGTCGTCCTGTACTATAGGGGTGAAAAATCAGATTAAAATGGGTATTAATTTGATCATACGGGGTTTCGATTTTTCCTTTGAATTGTAAAAGTATGCTGGAAATAAGTTGCCCAGTATTCATGGCTAAAGAACCAGTTTTCAAAGCTACCAACCCAGTAAAAAATAGAACTGTTTTAGGTTAAATGAGTTAGATATTTTTCTAAACGCCAAGTTGTATAAAGTTTTATTAAAGAACATAACTTGTCGATCGGCAAGTCGGCCAACTGGTCGCCTCTTAAGGTACGTTTACGTAAGGTCATAAATTGTTGGTCAGCAAGTTGGCCGACTAGTCGCGATTTAACAGAAATGAGAGTAAAAAAATGTCCCGGCAGTCAGCGAACCAGTTGTTATCGATTCTTAAAAAGCAGCCAACGGGTCGGTATTCATTTGTCACTTACAGAAACAATAAACAGGATAAATAAACTAGATAATATACATTGCGAGACAAGACGAAATTATAAGATCAAGTGCCTTTTTTTAAATAAAATACTATGTATATCAGTAAATGTTTTGAAGCCCCTTTCTAGACACTATTTATTCCTATACTATTATTGACTATCTCCCAACCACATGGATGTAATGAATTTTTTTGCTGAAATATTGCCATCTGCAGATGCATATTGAAAAAATCACCAAGTCACAATTATGGGTTTTTTATGTGAGTACTAGTTACGAGACATCTAATTAATGTTTATGAATCATTTTTACTTCCTAATAATGTACAGGGTGGACAAATATAATTTTTCAATCAAGAACTTTTTAAATTGAATTTTCTCAATTTTTCAACTGGAAGTATATTTTTCAACGATGTGATGTAGAAATGAAAAACGAAAATTTTTTGTAAGCACTTCCCTATGGCTAATTGCAACCATTTTCGTTTTATTGAGCAATAAGTACAAAATTCAAGAATAAACTTAAAAAATAAAGGTTTCCTCAACTAATTCATTAGAGAAAAATATAATAAGAGCTCCACATGTCACCTATTATAATTGACACGTCTTTATGCATTTTTGAAATGAGGCCATTTAGTGGCACCATTTGTTCTAATCCATGAAGTGGGTAAATATTATTTAACTGGTCCTTTACTGTAATAGTTTTTTTGTAATTTTTTTTGCTGTTTTCGTTATTCGACATGCAATAAAATCTCAATTTAGTATAAATTGTCTTGTACAAACGAATATTTATTGCACTTATCGATCGTCAGTTATCATTTCTATTATATTTAAAATATTTCGAGTGTTACAAAATGAATTTTAATAAAGCGGAACTTGTAGACATGACTTTTGTTTTGGGTGAGTCAGACAGAAATTGTTTGCATGTCAATAGAATTTATAAACAAAGGTATCCTGAAAGAAGGATTCCTGATGTTAGCAGCTTCCAAAACCTTCTCGACAGATTTGTGGAAACTGGAAATATCGAATATAAAAAAAGTGAAAGAATAAAACGTGTTGTGAACGAAGAAAATGAGTTTATTGTGGTACTGGCAATGGTTGAGAATCCCCATATTCAAATACACCAGGAATTATCTGATGACGATTTCCAAGTTTTGTAATTGGGCCAGAGATAAAATGCAAGATGCCATCTTCTTCAGTAATGTTTTATTCACTGATGAGGCAATTTTTCATAAAAATAGATTTGTTAATAAGCACAATTTCCATTATTATGCATCGGAAAATCCTCACTTTTTTTAGGCAAGTTGATAACCAGCACAGATGGTCTATAAACGTTGTAGGAGAAATTATTGGAGAACATGTAATAGGGCCACATTTCTTTGATGGTACATTGACTGGAGTTATTTATCTTCATTTTCTGGAAAACTGTCTGCCACAATTATTGGTGAATCTTTCTGAAAGGATTCTAAATAGGATGTGGTTTCAGCAAGATGGTGCTCCACCACATTATTTAAATGCAGTTAGAGACCACTTAAATAATACCTACCCACTTCAATGGATTGGAAGGAATAGACCCATTTAATGGCCTGCTAGATCCCCAGATCCTACAAAAAATGGATTTCTTTTTATGGGGATACGTGAAGGAAACTGTTTATAAAGAGACACCAACAACAATACAAAATATGAAGGAAAGGATAATAACTGCTTTTTGATCTATCACACCGGCAAATTTAGGAAGAGCAGAAACTTCATTTCAAAAGTGCATATAGACGTGTGTCAATCAAAATGGGTAACATGTGGAGCACTTATTATAATTTTTTCTAATGAATGTCTACATCACATCGTTGCAAAATAGATAAGGTGTTCCATTTGAAAAAATTGAGAAAATTCTTAATTGACAAATAATTTTTTGCCACCCTGTACATTTTTAGGAAGTAAAATGATTCAAAGACATTAATTAGATGTCTCGTA